>SNQJ01S0015167.1:0-13707 GCA_010110895.2 Picea sitchensis
TCTTGTACTTGAACATTTAAGTGGGGTAAAAGGAGGTTGCCCCCTCGAAGAGGCTTATTATCTAAAATTATCTCTTTTTCAAGGCGTTGAGTACTTTTTCTGAGGTTTTTCTATGCTATATTGATATTTGGTTCTTAACAAGTGCAAGGTATATCAGGGAACAAGCGTTCTTCCTCGAGCTATGGTGAGTCACTCTTTTCAGGAGTACTTAGAGTGTGTGGGTTGTCTTGGGAATGACTAACCATGCATGTGGGTTGTTTTGAATCTACAGGTTGTTTGAAATATTATATGAAATATATACTCAGCCATTCATTCTTCAGGCCCTCCTTCTAGCACCAATTCTGTTGATGGGTCCTAGATCCCTTTAATTCAACAGTAGGAACCAAACCCGCCACCGAGGCCCAATTAGACTCTGCAATGTTTAATAGTGGAATGGTTCTCCAGATCTTGTGATCCGGCCAATTTATCGATGGGATTTACGTTTTCTTGTGAAGGCTCCTCCTTCGGTTTGGACTTTCTCTTTTTGTATTTTCTCTTAAGTGGGACTGATATGAGATGTAAGCCAGTATAAACCAACTTGGAAACAAACAGGATTTAGTTTAACTATTGGGGAAGAGGCTGATCTTGGGATAACCCGCTACTCAAGCATGCAGATGACAATTTTATACCACAGGCCTAGTACTAATACGTTAACCATGTGAGAATCCAATTAGTGTCTGAGATACTCATTATCGGAAAGAAAACACATATGCGATAAGATAATGGAAAGAAAAATAATTCACCTACTCTAATCATCCATCACATAATAACACGATGATTCATCTTCATCATAAAGAAAAGAATTGTAAAATATTGCATCAGATAACTTAACAATAGATTCAATAGCTCTTACTCATTACAACATCCATTCATGAAACGAGATAGGAAATAGTTCTTCTCCACGTCCAATCACACATGCAGTTGATGAAAATATAACTTGTCTTTGGTCTAGAAGGACTTCTCAATTAAAGCTAGCTCGGAAATAGTTCTTAACAAACCAAAAAAGAGTTTCTTGCAGCAACCGTCGACCCTTACTAATTGGTCGATGTTCTTATTTATAACATAAAATTCAACTGAAAATAATGGTGAAGTGTAGATAAGTAAAAAAAAAATCGCCAAGGGGCGTTCTCTTCTAAAAATTTTTCTAACAGTCAACTCAAGATATCACTTGAAAGGGTGACTTTTCTCATACTCCGAAAAACTGATGAACAACTCCTCACAGGTTTAGGCATAGGGAAATCTGTGTTGTTCCATCGGGGTCGTGTAAACTTCTCTGATCTCCATCGCACGCATCTAATACTTAATAAGACTAGAACTTAATTGTTGAAGCACAGCCCGAGCTCTGATCGAATGTTCCATAAATTGTTGCACATGTCCTAGCGCTGTGTCGGTCACCTTTGCTAGTCTTTCAGCCCATGAAGAATCTTGCTTGATGTGCGATTTGACTATGTCGCGTGAGTCGACGGGTGTGCCAAAATCGAGCAGTCTGATATCTTTCATCACCTTGTTGATCTTCGGACCCAGTTTCTCATGGATTCCTCGACGAAGTTACAGAGCCAATTTTGCTCGATAGTTGGAGGGATCTTTCCTGCAATCGGAATTAAAATCGTTTAGAAATTTTTTATAGAACAATACTCGGAAAAATATATGTGAAAATGTAAGCGTGAAGAATCCAGACGTGTGCATACCTATAAATCTCGCTAAGCCTGGTTGTTTGATACTTACGTGATCTTTACACCCTTTCGAATTACCTGCACCATCTATGTTAGCCTTGTCATTTTTCTTCAGTTAGGGTGGGTTACATCCATGCGCCACAGCATGAAATATCAGGTACAGAAAACATGAGAGTCAAAGTCACGCCAGTGGTCGGTTATCCCTTGGGGTCGGGAAGGGATTTCAGAGCCGAACATGTGCTGAAAGTATGAGTAAGTTCCAAAAGAGTCAGATACTGTCATAAGGGAAGTCATTAAACGCTTCAGGTTGAGGCGGGTTTCTCAAACAAAAGTCTTATCTGCAAGTGCATCAGCCATCATCAGTTCATTATGGAGGCTGGGGAATTAAAAAGAAATCGAGGTGATCGTACCGCACATCCTCTGCAACTCCTATCGGTTGCCTCTCAATGCCCCGGATCATACCCATTGCACGGACGTGACACGAAAATTCTTTAAAACATCCCGTCACAAGGCATTCAGTGTTCCCTGGCACGTTTCAACTCACTTCCTGCTCCGTTATAAATTCTAGATGTTTTTTCTATGTTCTACTTACCAGCCGAGCTTTTGCACTATTGGTGACTCATCTCGTGATTCTACCTCAATCAAATTCTTTGATTTGGGCCTTTGTCAATTCACCCATGTATAAGGTAGATACGTTGTCGCACCATGGGAACTCCTCAAAATGCAAGACGGGGCCTGTGAGGCAACCGAAGCACTAGGTTTGAGCCACAAAATTATTGGGACTCATTCTTATTTGCAGCGAGGGTTCTGAAATTGGATGCGTCGGGCGAAACGTTTTAGCTGTTGATTCTTATTCAAAAGTTAAATATTTTGAGTCGTGGTTTTTAATAGTTTTAAGAAAACCTTTAAATACTTAATGAGATTTGAAATGGTAAGCAAACGCAACATTTTTCCACAATGAAGATGAATCAGACAATGCAAAAAGATCAAGTGGTACCAAAAAAGTAAAATTTGACATGGAATTTTTAGGGTGTGTTGAGTGCTCAACAGAACCTAGACGTTATAAAATTATATAAAAAAACAAAGGGGAATGTGGTCGTGGATGCCCTAAGAAGAAGACCACATATCTTCTCCTTGGTGCCCTTAAAGGTTAATTTGAGGGAGTGAGTGTTGTGGAAACTTATTGAATATATCCCTCCAGAGTGGGAGACAGTTACATTCAAAGTTTGAAGGATATAGCCTTGAGGAAGATGGATTGTTGAGATACCAGGGAAGGATGTACATACCCGAGGGTGGGGATATTCGTAGCTTCATACTCAATGAATCCCATAGAGCACTTTACTGTGCACATCCTGGTGTGAAGAAAATGTATGCGAGAATGAAGAAGCTTTTCTTCTGAGCATGCATGAAGCATGATGTAGTCCATTTCGTCACTAAGTGTCTTGAGTGTCCGCAAGTAAAGGTCATTCATCACCACCTGGAAGGTCTCCTACAACCGCATGATGTTCCTATGTCCAAGTGGGAAGTCATTTCTATGTATTTTGTTGTGGTATTGCCACTCACATCATTGAGGCATAATGTCATTCTTGTTATTGTCGATAAGTTTACCAAGAGCATGCATTTTATTCCAATCAGAGACACTTATGATGTCACTAATGTGGCATGTGTTTTTATAAGTGAATTCATTCATATACATAGGTTACACAAGAATATCATTTCATATAGGGACTCTCGATTCACATCTAGGTTTTGGACAAGTTTGCAGTTAGCATTGGGGACTCGGTTGAACTTAAGCACAACATATCACCCTGAAACAGATGGGAAAATGGAAAGAGTAAATCAGGTTATGGAAGACATGCTTAGGATGTATGTTATGGATAATCAAACCCATTTGGAGAATTACCTAACTTTGGTAAATTTCTCCTACAATAACATTTTCCACAGCTCAATTGGAATGTCTCCCTCTGAAGCTCTGTATGTAAGGCCATGTAGGACACCATTAAGTTGGGAAAGGTTATAATATTGAGTGATAGTAGGGCTAGAATTGATTCACGAGATGGAGGAACAGGAAATTTAGATTAGACAACGATTAAAGGAGGCACAAGATAGACAAAAAAATTATGATGATGCACATAGGATTGACCGAAGTTATAAAGTGGGAGATAAAGTTTTCATTCACATCAGGCCTAATAAGAGTATCATTCGATTTGGGAAAGGGACTAAGTTTTCGCCTCGATTTATAGGACCGTTTAAAATCCAAGAGAGAATTGGACCCATTGTTGATCGCCTTGTACTGCCATCCTACTTGCATAAAACTCATGATTGTTTTCATGTATTTATTATGCATCATTATGTTGTTGACGAATCTCACAAACTAAATTGTAAGGAATTGCAGGTCTTGTACATGGGAACCATCATGGTTGAACCTCTACGCATATTGGACCGTAGGGTCTGACAACTTAGGAATCGTTTGGTGGACCAAGTTAAGGTCCATTGGGACAAGTGTAGACCAAGATCTGTTACTTTGGAGGATCTAGATACCTTACGACAAGATCATCCCTCACTTTTTTTACCACCTCAAGACTATGTTTCCCAAAGGATGGGTGTATGTAATGACCCACTTTGACTTAGACAACTAGAATTACTTATGGTCTAATCATATTTTTATTTGCTTATTATTTTTGGAACATTGGTTACTTGAAACTTTAAATTTTGGACATATGCACCTATGTGAATGTGAATACTATGAATTTTTATCGTTATGTGATTTATGATGGATTTTATGCAACCTATTTTTAACTTTAAAAAAAAAAATAGAATTTGAAAGATATCAATACGTGGATATTGAATTAATGATATGGTTGAATGCAATTACATTTTAATGGTGTATGGGTATGCATGAGTATGTGTTATAACTAACCTACATATTAATGGGCTATGAGATAGCAAAGGGATGATGGTAACAAATGGTTGATGTCATGAACATCGACCGAGAAATAATATGGTATGAATCTTTGCATGTTAAATTATATTGGTTAAAATGCATTGTTATAATATGTGGGAAAGTGCAAGTTCTTCAAGTAGAGAGACTACCTGAAACTAAATATACGATGACAAAATCCCAGCAACACAGTGCCACTATATGGTCTATGATAGGGTGTTGACCCTAGTTCTATCGGGAGGGATCGAGGCATTTCCCACCATGTATCCTCTGAAACATGGATTCATGGGGGACGGTGTTAGATCACTCTCCCCTAGACATGTGAAGATGACTGCCAGTTGCCTATTGGGGAAGCTTGGTCAAGGTAGTTGACACTTCCACTTATGGGTTCTATCTGGAGTTAGGTCAATATAGTTGACGCTCTAGGATAGTCCAACAAAGGAAGGATAGGGATGGAAGATGCAAGTAGGTTAGGGAGGAAGGATGATTAGAATTATTTCAGAGTGTGCGGGGTTTCTAATATTATAGTGTAATTTTTATTTTTATTTTGCTAAAAAAAATTAAGGGGCATAATTGAACCACAATTACCTAAGTGAATGTTTCTTGTGTTAATTTATTATAATTGAATGATTCTGCAAATATTGCAAATAGTTTATTATTCTTTATGAAATTAATAACATTGTTGATTGGATTGGATTGGAAGCATACAGGGATTGTATTAGATGTGATCATTATTGTCATTAGTACACGCATGAGTCATGTATGTGCTAGCTACGCATACATGCCTTATGCATGTACACTAGTATTTATGAATGTTTAAATTAATGATGTGTGTATCTGATCTAGATGTATGAATCATGATATTATTATCCTTGTATTGTAAGTTACTATAACTTCGAGACGAAGTTTCTTGAAGGGTGGGTGTATGTAACACCCAGTTAAATTAATTAATGATTATAATTAATTAAATTAAATTAAATCAATTGTCCATTGGATGTAGCTTGGGTGGTTGGGAGGAATGGTTGGTATCTTCCCCACCCAAGTTCAATTCCTTGTAAGTGACATGTGATGTCCTTAATGGGTCTATAATATACTCTTGTTGTTGAGTATGTTTCTCATGTTATTGAGCAATCAATATCCCTCCAATCATGGCCTCCCCATGTTCTCTCGCAGATTTCAAGGGGGGGATTCATAGACGTAGCGAGCTAATGGTCTTTGATGTCGTGAACCACATGTAAAAATAAAAAATTAAATTAATTAATTATTGAACTAAGTAGGTTTTATCATTTATTTAATTATTCTTTTGATTTAAGAAATGCAACAGTGAATAATATTAAGTATTTCATTTGTTATTGGGATAGGTATGAATTTATGACAAAGGATAAGGTAGATGGGAAACTGATGATGGTGGAGGGGACTAGAGAGAGGAGGATAAGGAAGAGGGAGTTAAACTTGGGAAGGGGGGTATTTTTGGAGGGGGGAGGGATGGAGAAATGAGGAAGAAGGGAAAGGAAGCAAAAATTTTGGAAAGGAGAAAGGGTTGAAAAACATTGTGTGGATTTTTACAAATGGACTGGTGTTGTTGGGATTTTTGGCTCGGGGGATAGGAAATATGATTTCCTGGAGATAGGGATCCAGAGAGGCTTCATTCCTAGATGGCTAGAGAAATCAGTTTCAGGTCAGTTATCAAGGCAAGTTATCAATAGGCAGAGAAAGGGACAAACTTCTCTTCAACGGGTATTTCATTGATTTTACTTATTACAATTTTTATGTGAATAAAAGTTAAAATACATACTTATATCTGGAAGATGTGTTATGAGACTTGAGATTTAACGATTATTTCTAATAGAAAAAATTCTCGACGGAAAGGAAATTGCCTGGGTCGAATGGGACAGGGGAGGTAGGGTTCCCCTACAGACAATTCGGGCTAGGATTGATTATTGTTATTATCCGGTTCAAACCATCTATGGAGTTTTAGGGATCAAAATTTGGATCTTAGAAGAGTAGGAATAATGGGTCATTTTCCTAATCTGCCCGATCATGGCTCATCAATTCTATCAGATCGAATAGAAATTAGATTTACCATTATGAAAATAGAGACATAAATCAAATGACATGTAAACAAAATGACTCAGTCATTTAGATAACAAATTTATTGTTAAAACTGTGAATCTATGGGTAGGGGGAATTACACTGCTATATCATCAAGACATCATAGTAACAGACCATCAACAGTTCTATGGAAGAGTGAAGTGCTCAAAATTAAATATTTGGAACTTTCAAGATGAAGCCTCCCCCGCTCATGATGTTCAACATTATCAGGACATCATTCATATTGAAAATAGTAAATTACGTTCTAATACCAGGGATGTCCTGCTAGATCAATATTTTTGTATTCAATTAAAAATAATGCAGATAAAGAAAAATCAATATTTTCATAAGTATACACTGGTTCAGGATGTTGAGCCGGGTGAAAAGATAATTCATGTCCCTTAATCATGTTTGAAGTAGTAATTGTGAAATTATGTTCTTGTATTTTGGCAAGACTATGTGCAAATTTTCCAGATAAATGTGTTTGTGATAATAAAAACTTGATTGTAGGTAAAGATATTTTTACCTCAGTGTGCTTACCAAGAATCAAATGAAAAAAAAATTCAATATCTTTGACAAGAGAAAATATATGTTTTTCAATCAAAGAATAATTTAACACATCATCAAATAAACTTTGACTCATGTAATCTATTGGATGTTCATTGTTAAGATCAACTTTCTGAAGAAGAATTGCAGTAATTGCTTCTTCAGTGGTATTAGTATATATAATAAAATCCTTTGAAAAATCAAGTTTTTCCAAGACAGGTGTGGAATTACTTGCACTTTTTATATCTGCAAAGGCCTTTTCAGTAGTATCATTCCAAAAAAATGGTTGGTCTTGTATCAACATATTATGAATGTGTTTAACCATTTTAACAAAATCAAATATAAATCTTCTAACGATATTGATCTTACCCATGAATGATTGAATTTATTTCTTTGAAGTCAGAGTTGGCATATTTTGAAGTCAGAGTTGGCATATTTTGAATGGAGATAGCCATCTTTGGATTAATATTGATGCTAGAGTCTGATACAATATTTCTAAGTATCTTTCCTGCAATGACACCAAAAATAGATTTTGTAGGATTTAATGACATACTGAATTTTCTACAACACATAAAAAACTTATCTAAGATGATCAAAATGATCTTCTTAGATTATGGAATATACATTTAGATCATCAAGATAAATTTGAATAATTTTACCGATAATATCATTGAAATCTATGTGCATAGATCATTGAAAGGTGTCACATGCATTCATTAGGCCAAAAGGCATACATTCGTAAGCAAAGGTGTCACATTGGGTGGTGAAATTAGTCTTGTATCTATCAATTCTCTTGACACATATTTGGTTGTACCCTGAGAAACCATCAAGGAGTAACATCATATGTGATCCTGCTACTTGTTGTAAAATTAGTTATATATTAGGAAGTGAAAAATTGTCCTTCACACTTGTCCTATCCATGGAATGGAAATCAACACGTAATCTGATATATCCATTATTTTTCCATACCGGAACAAGGTTTACTACCCATTCCAAACATTTGATAGGAAATATTATATGAGAAGCCAACAACTTATCAACCTCCTTTATAATGGTTTCTTCAAGTGTAGGATTAATTTGTCTTTGTCTCATTGGCCTTGCATCTTCTTTAATAGATTGCATGTTGAATAAAACTTGGGTCAAAACCATGCAAATAATTGTAGGACCATGCAAAGACATCACATAATTCATGGAACAAGTACATGAACTTTTGTTTCTCTTGTTCTGAACATTGGGCTCCGATTTTAAAAATATTTGGATCCTCCTGAGTCCCAATGTTCACGAGAATAGCTTCTCCTATATTTGTTTTAGATTCCTCCCCTGGAATTTTCTTCTAATTACTTACATCACTTGATGAAAATGATATTTCCAAAGGGGTTAATACCTTTTGGAATTTGTTGTCTTCCAAAGAAATAATTTATTTCTACTTGAGGGGCTCACTCTGCAAGAAGGCACATATGATTTAACCATCAAAAAATACTTTTCATGATTCAATGTTTTCAGGAAAATGAGGACGATATAATACATGAAAGTACAATCTGGTCTTCCATGGAGTAATTTTCTTGTAGGACTAGCTGCAAAAATCGCTAATCTATCCACCATCGAATTTAAATCCCTTCGTATATGAGTGATATTGAAAGACAATGAATTTCAAATTAAGTACCAGACCACTTGTGTATATCTTTTTAAAATCTTGTTTGATGGGGTATATGTTTTCTTAACCAAATTAATGATAAGTTTTGAATCCTCGAAAACAGTAAGATGATAACAGCTTAAGTTAAAGGCATTTTATATTCCAAGCATTAGGGCTTCAAATTTTGTCACATTATTGGTACAGGAAAACCCTACCCTTAAAGAAAAATTATGAATTTTACCCAAAGGAGAGTAAAGTATTATTCCAACCCCATTTCCTTCATTAGAAAATGCACCATCAAAATGCATATGCCACATACCATCATCAGGATCATTAGGTTGTGTGAAAGGATTAGCATCTTCTTCTAAAAATATAGAATACACACCAATATATTCTTCAACAAAATTTACATCTGAATGAGGCACACTTTCAATATATGGTGAAATTTGCCCTACACAAAGTACAATAATATTTTTTCCAGCCTTAGGAAGTGATATGCGAGTTCCATCCAATGACATATACCCACCAGTTAAATCTTGTCAATCTCTTCCTAGAATAATAGAATAATTAATTACTGGCATATCTATGAATTGTATGTTATAGGTGGTCCTAATTTCAGGATGTGCACATAATACCAAGGTCGCATCTTTAATCTCACCAATAGTAGCCTATTTTTTACTATTATATGATAACGTGCTTTTGGAGTTTTCATTGGTGCACAAAAGACCTAATTCTTCCAAAATAATATTTGACATTACATTGGGACCAAATCCACCATCAATTAGACAACAATGTACAATTTTATACATGATCTTCATTGAAACATAGAAAGGAGGGTTCTTAACCAAATTTCTAGAATTAAATACACCTAACTTATTTACATACAATTCTTCTTCATCTTGTTCTTTAGTCAAATTGGAAATAGGGGAAGTCTTGAATTCCATAAAATTCTTAAGATGTTTTTGTTTCTCAGGAACGATTACCATATCTAGTAAAAAAACATTTTATTTAATATTATCCATTTGTTTCAATAAGTTGTACTTTGATGAAGAAGAGGAGGTTGAATTTACCTCAGGTTGTTGGGTATCTCTTGCAACTTGACTGCTCAGATTCAAATCATTTCGAGGATCAGTTTGGAGAGAAGATGAACTTGGGGAAAAAGTGGTTTTTTGAGGACCACCCTTGTTCTTTCTTTGATAGGACTTATGTATTGTGTCAACCATCATTACATCCTCTTCGGGAGCCCAATATAAAGAAACATTTTTAGAATCATATATTTTTCCTAAAATTTGTTCTCTAGCAGTCCTTCTTACTTCACAAGTTCCTTTAGTATGGCTCTCTTCAAAGAAATTACACCATTCCCCTGAAAGTATTATTCCGGGATGAAAATTTTGAGGTTGGTTTCTTGAAACAACTTGTGTGGAAGTTTTTGCAGAGGTTGAAGAAACACCCTTTCTCTCAAAATAATTCATCGTGTTACTCATATCTTGTACAAGCTACAATATAGTGGACATATCAGTATGCTTAATCTAATCTTCAACATGGAGATTTGTTCTTGTCAACTATTCTTCATATTCTAAATAGGTTTGTAGATTTGATCCTAAATTGTTAGCATTTTTCTCTTCGAATCTTTAACGATAAGAAGAAGGTAATGCATTGTAATTTTGAATCAAAACAACTTGGTTATGTGGTATGATAACCTCGAGGATCTGATTATATAGTTTAGTGAATAGTAAATTAAAAGACTTGATTGTTTCACATTTGTTATAAACAAGATTGTTATAATCTCTCAAAAAATATGTTGGACTTTGGGATTGTCCGTAAGTATATTTAAACCAATAACATAATTCAGCCTAAGTTGAAAACGATTTAGGTAGTAATTCAAAAAAATCAGCAACAACTTTCCCTTCCAGAGAATTAAAAAATAATGCCATGCATGTATCATTATCATTTTCCCCTATATTATGACATGCATTTGAGAATGCAAATAAATGTTCATTCATAGAAATAGTTCCACTGCCAGAGAATTTGGGAAAATGATCCTTAAATTTTGGGAGAGGATTAGTTGTTGGATTTAAATTCAAAGGAGAAGATATATTTCAAGGGGTATCATTAGCATCTTCTTCAAATTTTAATGAACCATATTGCTTGATTACCTTCACACGATTTGTTGTGGATTGAATAAGGTTGAAATGACTCTACATTCTCCCTATTAGAAATGAGGTAGAAGCCTATGATGAAGAAGTTGTGCTTGAAGTACTAGAACCACCTGAAGAAGTCATTATGATCTTCTTAGGAAATAAATTCCTAGACAAACTTGCAACTTCAATTTCAGAATCATAGTGAGATTGTTGAAGTTTACTATGTAAACTTTCTTAGATTTTATTTTTCCTTCCAATTTCGAGTAAAGGATCAAATTCAAGTGATTTACCTCACATTATTTGCAAGACATGGGATTAAGTGGTCATAATATAACTTAATTACAAGCAAGATGATTTCGAGCTTACCTTTCAAGGGCTTCTCCTTTTTCTTGGATTTCTATGTTTGTTGTGGTAAAGTTCCCCCTATGGACAGATGAAACCCCCCTTGCATCAAGAGCCCCTCTTGATCCAAGACAGAAGAAAACGAATGGAAAACCAATTTCCTCTTAGACCTATTTCAATAATTAGAATGAGAAGGAAGAGATGGATGGCTTACCTTTTTATAATGGTTGTCCTCATTGCTCCAGCCTTTGACCTTGATGTCCAAGCTCCTAGGAACAAGAAAATACCTACAAATAACAAAGAGAAGCCTCCTTCTTCAACAATATACATGCATATACTTGAACGCATAGACATGAGAGGAATAGGCCAAGTTATGTATTAATGGAAAACTAACAATGTTAAGCCCTAATATTGGCTCATTGCCCCTTAATTGGGGCATATTACATTAGTAATGTTATTTTATTTATGTCGGATTTATTCCATTAGTTGTAATTATACCTCCTAGTCTCATATATATACCAAGGAGACATTTTCATTTGGAATCATCTTGGAATTGTACATTTATGTGGGCATAAGGAGGTTTCCCCCTCAAAGAGGCTTATTATCTTAATTTCTCTCTTTTCAAGGCATTGAGTACTTATTCTGAAGTTTTTCTATACTATATTGATATTTGGTTCTTAACATATGGTATCAAAGCTCAAGGTCTTGGGGTTTCGCTGCTACATCTGAGACACCTTGGAATTTTCGCTATAATTTTTTTTCTACAATGTTTCAGATGGAACAGCTTGGATGATATTTATCAGATGGATCAAGGAACATTGGGTTAAAATTTCATCTCCTAAGGCCTTACAATTTCGAAGATACAGCCTCTGCAATATAGGGTTATGGAATCATCCCGAACTGATTTATTGCGGAATTTTTGCTATAAAAAAATTTCTGTAATGTTTCAGACCCTGAAATCCGAAGGATATTCACAGAAATTAGTAAGGTATCTGTGGTAAAAATTTCATCTTCTGGGTCGTCTCAAATTTGTTGATACACCCTGTGGAAGATAGGGTATCTGACAAATCCTATTGACTGGTCTCAAGAAGGTGTTCCAGGTAAAACAATCATAAATTTTTTCTAGAGTATCCAAATTGAGTGAGACTGGTTGCATTGGATAGTGGAAATTCTGTAGTATTTCTGGTACGAGTTTCATAATTTTATATCAATTATTTTGTGCGGGGCATGCTATACAAGTGACATCTCCCGGAAAGGACAAAAATCAGCAAGTGTAGGGAAGTTACCATAAATTCCACTTGGCACATCCAATTTTGATCATACATGTGGAATTGCAGAGAAGAAATATCAAAGAACTACAAAAAATAAAGTTTCATACCCATAAGAGCCAAAACTTTGGAGATACAGCAGAAGAAATATTGTCTAGCAGAACCACCTCAAAATCAAGGTTCAAAAGTGATACTTGGCCAACATGCCACCCAAAAAGGGAACTTATACACCAAATAAGCCTCCAGATTATCCTACATGGACTCTTTATGAAGGTGAAGAAATGCGTAGGGACATAAATTATTTACAAAAGAAGACAGTAACAAAAGATGAACTACAAGAGATGATGGAGGGTTTAAAAGGGGAGATCATGCAAGGATTGAAAAATTTCATAGTAGAGAGGACACCTGAAAGTGAAAATGTATCCCATGAAATTCATGATGAGGAAACAAGGAAGGTGAATCAAGAATGGATAAATTCCAACTTTGGGTTGAATACCAACCACATTCCTAAGATCGATATGAGGAAGTTTGATGGCAAGGACCCAATCACATGGATACTTCAGATGGAGCAATTATTTGATCTACATAATGTGCCACATACACAAAAGGTGTGAATTGCTTCTTTATATTTAGAACCCAATCAATTTGTATGGTATCGATGGATTTGTTCTCGCAAATCACTCGTCACTTGGACAATTTTCATGGAAGAAATGATAGCACGCTATGAGGATACAAGGAAAAATACCTTATTTATCCAATTGATAAATCTCAAGCAAAAGGGTTCAGTTACCGAGCACATTGAGAACTTTCAAAGATTGAATATAAAGGTAACAGATATTCCATATCAGCACTTGATTGATGTATTCATAGGAACTTTAAAGGATAACATACAAATCATTGGAGAATTCATTTAAGGTGGCAAGAAATGTTGAAAGTAAAAATATGGCTATGGCTACTAGAAGGACCAATCCCAACATCTATAGAGAGAATAATGCTCCTTCTTCTAAAACACCTCAACCTACAAGGTTGACAC
>SNQJ01S0015167.1:13717-28743 GCA_010110895.2 Picea sitchensis
GAAGTAGGGGATTAGGTGTTTTTAAGACTACAACCATACAAACAGATGTCCCTCAAGGAAGCCAAAAAGGATAATAAATTATCACCAAAGTACTATGGCCCTTATAAGGTGTTGCAAAAGATTAGTACTATGGCATACAAATTGGAGTTTCCTGCATCTTCACGAGTACACCCATTTTTCCATGTTTCATGCTTAAAGAAGGTTATAGGCGACAAGATCCCAGTTCAAACTATATTTCCAAAACTTGACGAGGAAGGGAAAATAATATTGGATCCTGAAGCCATCACTGACACAAGAGTTCACCAGCTGAGGAATAGATCCATTTCAGAGTATCTCATTAAATGGAGGAAACCACCGGCTGAAGATTCCACTTGGGAAGATGAGTCTTTTATACAGAAGCATCCAGAGTTAATCAAGCGTTGTGGACAACACTTGTCTCAAGGGGAGGGGCATGTTAAGCCCTAATATTGGCTCATTACCCCTTAATTGGGGCATATTACATTAGTAATGTTATTTTATTTATGTTGGCTTTACTCCATTAGCTGTAATTATACCTCCTAGTCTCCTATATATACCAAGGAGACATTTTCATTTGGAATCATCTTGGAATTGTACATTTGTGTGGGCATAAGGAGGTTTCCCCCTCGAAGAGGCTTATTATCTGAATTTCTCTCTTTTCAAGGCGTTGAGTACTTATTCTGAGGTTTTTCTATGCTATATTGATATTTGGTTCTTAACAAACAAAATGGAAGCACTTACAATATCAAGTTTTATATTGCAGCAGCTCCTCCAAGCTCTCCTTCCCAAACCCTTGGATCTCACACAATAATAAGTATGATGCTCTTAATTCTCCCCCCTCTTGAATGTCTCAAGATCAGAAGTATGATACTCTGAAATTCTCTCTCCCCTTTTACCCAAGAATAACCTCCATTATATAGGAGTTTGAGGCATAACAACCTTGGGATATTTTGGGAAGATGGTTGAGGATTTAGCTCCATAAGTTGAGATTTGACTTATCAAATGAATATTGAGTTTTCCTAAGATGGAGCCAAGAGATATGACTCCAATCCTTTATCCAAACAAACTTGATCTTCCTAGATCTTTCCCTTAGAAAACGGTGGCATAGTTGTAACCTCTTCATCTCTCCCATAACACTGAGAATAGGGTAATGATATCGCTCCCTCATAACTAAGCAAGAAGCGATGACAAGGGTTCATCGCTCCCTATACATGGACAGGGGATAAATGACACTCAAACAAGGCCAAAATCTCAAGGTAAAAAGTAGCATTTTGATCTCCAAATGATGTATTTCTCATCAATCATGCCTAGGGAACATGACAAGTACTCCCACATGATGATAAAGTTGCAACACTTAGTATAATGTGATACATAAGTGTGACACTTAGTAGCATGACAAATCGACACTTAGTAGAATTTGATACATAAGTGTGACAATTAGTAGAATGTGATACATAAGTGTGATACTCAGTAGTGTGGGAATTTGGTGTGTACCAATGTCACGGGAAATTACTTCCCAAGGATGTTCAAGTTGCTCGCAAGAAACGACAATCCCTAGAATAAAATCAAATAAACCCAAAGAAATACTTGTTTGAATAGGAAAATGAAATCCTAAATTAGGTTTTTGAGGGGTAGGAAAAGTCATTAAAATAAAAAGAAAGAAAAATGAACCAGAGAGTAAAAAACCCCGAGTATGGTCGCCAAAAATACATTGATGCGAGAGGATTTTTAATACTTCTCACAAAAACATCTTGAATCTCATTAGGCTAAGCGATATAGGCGGGAATTTTACCATGGTTTTAAATCCTTTTACTCTTACAACCAAATATTTAGAATTGAATCCTTGAGATTTGGAAACTCTTTTTTTTAAGAAAATATCAATTTTTATGTTTATAATATTTATATTAGTAAACGAATAAAGAATGAAATAATATAGCATTAATTAAATAAAAGAACATCAAGAAAACATGTTGAAAATAATGTAAATTGAATATAAAAATAAGTCTTAAACCAAAGTACTCAACAAGTAATAAGCAAATAAACTTTATTAAAGACCAATCTTAATTATAAAACAAATTGCTTTTGCAGTTCCCTGCGAGGATCGGGACTAGATACATCCTTAGAAGCCAAAGATGTAATTAGAGTCGTACAAATACAACTAGAGGCAAAATAAAGAGGAAAAATAACACAATCTAATATGGATCACTTCAAGAGACATAAATATCATCATCAAACTCTGCAAAATTAACACTAATTAGCACTTAATCAAGCCAGAACTTCTAAAAAGTGCAAACAGATTACAAAGGAAATAAATAACCTTGAAGAACACAATAGGTCAATTACATTCTATCTTTCTTTTCCACCTTTCAAGATATCCATCTTGTCAACAATACAGTTTAGTTCTCTAAAAACTTAGAATGGAAATGAATAAAAATGATAAACTCACTTTCAATGCTTGGTAATAAATTCACACCAAATTTCCGCCTTTTGTATTTGTGACTTATCTCTCCTTTTATCTTGGCACAAAGCAATTGGGTAGTTCAACTACCTTTTAATTTAATTTAATTTGTTAAGTATATGAGAGAATAAAATTGTTCTGAGGTAAAGGTGACGAATATATTGTAAATATTTTAACTAAAAGTAGGTGGGATCCCACTAGATATTTTATAAACTATATTTCATGTCAAAGGTAACCTTGCAAATCCCATAAAAAATAATCAACATATATGGCAGAAAATATAACTCAATAAATGTATCATTAAAGTCATAATTTTCATCAAAACATGTGTGCCTCCCTTAATCAAAATACATAATATTTTAAGTTTCAAAATTAAATATCATATAATCATTGTCAGCCCTAAAATCATTTCTCTAATATCCGGGAAATAAGAATTGTCATAAACATAAAGCTAGAAAAGCTTAGGGTACATATCTTTAAAAGAAATCTCTCTTATACCTTCATAATCCATTTTCACTAGTTGTACTTTTGACTATGCAGAAGAGGAATAAGATGCATCGGTGCTCAAAACCTCAATAGGTTTCTTCCCTTTGTCTCCTGGAGTTTCGGGAAGAGGTATTTTGTCATCCTTTGGGTAGGAGTGAGCAATATAGGCAGTTGCAGCAATAATAGGTGCTAAGACATGCAGCATAGGTTCATTTATAGGGATAAAAACCCAATGAGAAATACCAAAAGGGGGGGTGTACAGGGTTGTATTTCCATCCATCATTTTGAGGATAAAGAGGGGGTTTTGGAACATCCATAATATTTGGATGGGGTTGCAAAGGCACATTAGGATGAGAAAATGGTTGTGGAATAGTTGGTTTCCCTCCCAAGTCTTAGTGATCAGTCTGTATAATATTATTAAACTCCTCAGAATCAACATCAAAATGGATTGAGAACCTTATCTTCTTATTTCTTCCTTATTTCCAAAACATATTGGGTCTTTTGCCTCTTCCTCCCTTATTTCCCATGTTGCCCCTACTAAAGAAACACATATATTGACATTTCACAAAGTCAATTAAAATCTTGAAGTAATATACAACATACAATAAACAAACATACTTTTCTAAATTATGTTGAATATGATTAACAAGGCCCAAACAGTACCACAGAAGATAAAGCATGCAACAGGGAAAATGAGAGGGGAATTATTACTGAGATAGGAAAGAAAAGTCATGCATATTCATTCATGTTCTCTTTTATACTCCAACCTCTTATTTCCAATTAAAATCCTCTTTAAAAATTTATTATGAAAGTCATATGGTATTCAATATTCATTCCAAATACTACATCAATCTTCAATAAAATAACAACATGGGACGACAAAAATAGGAAGTGAAAAATGGAAAGTATGAGGGATTCTATGTATAAGAGTTACTATTAAATTTTGGAATCATCTTATTTAATACAACATCATCATGGAATATTATATGGAAAATGGTAATACGAATGACAATCTGAAATATGTGCATCGAAGTGATCATTCTACCTTCTATTCAAGTGATAAATTATCATTATATATCCATATTCGAAAGCATACTTTTGATGGCAGCCCAAAAAAAAGTATATAACCATTAAATAAGCCATCATTGTTAATTAGTCATGAGAAACAGGGTTTGATATACCCTGTTTTATTTCAAATACATTTCAAACCAAACCCTAGGTTGAACCTTCTATTGACCCCTTTTTACTTTTAAACAAATGTTGAGTAAAAAAATCCTTTTTAACTTGTAAACTAATGGCGGTCACTGGTAAGATTTTAGCCATTTGTTTTGCAACCAATTAAAATCATCCATATGTCTTCTTGTATATCAACAATGATATATCATTTCAACCCATACTCAATACGCATTCCATATCAATATTACTCCAACACAAATAAAACACTTGTTATGGTCAACCCATACTCAATACGCATTCCATATCAATATTACTCCAACACAAATAAAACACTTGTTATGGCGAGCTTAACTCGAAACACGTGATTTCTATCTCTATTATCTTTTCTAAGGTTTTACAATAACCAGAATGTTAGAATTACTATTGTGATGGGTGATTCTTTTTTGGTAACTAAGTGGATAAAAAAAGAGGCTCGAATTCAAAATATCTATATGATTTCCCTAGCCCATCAAACTTTAGATGTTCCAAAATCGTTATTTCAAATTCAATATCAACACATCATTCGGGAGCATAATTTTGCATCAGACACTTTTTCAAAGTACAGATTGTACATTCTATTCGGATCCTTTCATTTTATCTCACACTTAAGAGAGGCAGAGGAAATGTTTGTTGGTCTCTTGGATGAGATGATAAATGTCTAGCTTTCAATGGATTGTAATGATACTTTTTGGATGATATTGTTGAGGATGTAATTTTTTACTTTTTGATGCATAGGTATTGATGATAAAATTGTCTACATATTGATGATGTCATTTTCAAGGAAAATGTTCCTCTGAAAGTAAAAATGTTCCTCAAATAGAAAAGTATGTTTTTTTTTTTCCTTAGAAAAAAACAGCTTAACCCAAAACACTTCCATCACAAATTGCCATACAACTTCAATTTTGAAGACAACTATCAAAGTATGCAGAGTTGAGTGAATAGTTAATTATGGAAAATGAAAATATGGGAGGGTGAAAGTCAAAACAAATGAAAATTCAAAAATAAATAAACCTAGCACAAGACATTTCATAATGGGTTTTCACAACTAGCAAATTAACCATGGCGCATTCATTAAAAAAATCAAACTATCAGCACATCACCTCAATTCACTGAGAAAAGACAGAATTCTCTGAGCATAATAGGAAAGGAAGGGAAAGAATATTTTTATACTAAGAAACCAGGTATAGAGGCCATGTTAATGAATTTATCAACAAAATTAAGCTACAATAATGCTTAAAGAACCACATGGGTACTTACCTCGTCCAGAAAAAATTGCTCTTTATACAAATCTCAAGATTGAATATGTTGCATAATGACCAGGTAATTGTTCAACTGAAATCAAAACACAGTGATAGAGCTACCTTTCATAGCCTTAAAATAACCAAATGATCAAAGAAAGCAACTCTAATGAATTCCAAAGGTGGTAGAATATGAGTTCGACGACATTAATGCCCCACTCAAGTTAAAAATTAATGCATGGAATCACGTAATGGCCAACTCACAATCCATATGCCACCAACCTTAACACATAACCAAAATTCACACAATCCAAATCATGCAAATAACCATTGATATATTTGTCACGTTAAACTCATTCAAGTCTCAAATGTCATCATGAGGTGTGACATATGAACCACACCTTATACCATAGAAATCAACCATATGTGCCATATAAAATTCATGCATCGCCTAAATATCATCCTTTATACATCATTTAGTATACTTCGACATATTATAACATGTGTTATAATATTTCTTTAATGAATCTCTATACAAACCCTTAATTTCATCAAGATATATGAGGCATATAACCAATCTTATCAAAATTAAACCATAAAAATTAATGATGTGTGCCAGAAACAAGCATTAGCCCTCATATATCACCTTTTATTCCATAATGTGGCTTTTGCTATGAAAAATACCATTTCCCCTTTAGAAGTGCCATAGAACTTATTTTACTGTGAATCCAAATATAAACCTTCAGTGTCGTTGAGTAATGTGAGGCAAATAAACCAAACAAAACTATAACATATCAACAAGTGTGTTATATCAATAACCAAATGTGTCATGCCAAATATCATTGCCTTTGCATAATGATAACATGATTCTAATGATACAGTTACAATAGCATTTTTCCATGAGCCTTAAAACAATATCCCTTTAATACCATGTGCAAGGAAACATCTCAAACTAAAACCATATAATAGAGAAATAACCCATCACAAAATTCTGAAAGTCATATGTACCATATGAAGTGCAATGAAATCAACCAACTTCAATACTTTTACTAGGGGACCCCACCTACTTTAGTTTTGAATTTCACGTAGGGATATAAGCTTTGCAATGTTTTTTGATCTCTATAAATAGGTGGGCAAAATATGAGCCAACATGCACTACATGTAAACCCTAGAGAATAACATGACATTGAATATTATCAAGGTTATTATGGCTATTGTTGTAGCACTAGGGTTTCTACCCCAGTAGAATACATGGAGAACTGTATTTTCTATAATTAAACCTAATGTTGATCAATATGATAAATAAAATAATATAGTAATAGGTTCAATAAGAAATGCATCGGGGTTCATGAGGATGTTCATGCAAATACTTATCTTGTGTGATGTTAGGGCTTGTGTTATGCATGTAAACCCTAGAGAATAACATGGTGTTGAAGATTATCAAGGTTATGATGGCTCTTGTTGTATCACTATGCTTAGAATTTAGGGTTATATAATACATCTAAATTAAACCCCTACTAGAATTTAGGAAATCTAGATTTGCAATGCCTTGATAATGACACCCTCAATAGTGTTAGACTAATGCACTAAAGACTGAAAAGGAAAATTTTGAGGAGTCAGGAAATGCAAAACAAGTAAAAAAATCATTTTTGAAATAGGGAATTTCATTTCTCTGAGAATTTGGTTGGTGGTTTTGAAAAACACCATTGTTCTTATTTATGTACCCTCATGTTCATGTGATTTTTTTTATAACATGGACACACATAGGGGAAATGGTGTTAAACTCATGCACTAAAACAATGCAAGTCATATGCAAATGCATTGAAAAATAACAAAACAATCCACTTACCTCAATATAGAACATAACTTTGAACATACCATTTTACCTATCTTATATAATTACCTAAGGTCACTCAAGTAGATCATCTAAATCCTCTCTATTACTAATGATCTCCATCAATTTATGGTGCTCCGAAGGAGGTAGAAAGTATTGTACCTTTGACGAGCTATTTCTAGACATTGTTTGTGATTGGATGTTTTTACCAATGACTAAGTTTGTAAAGTGATATATCAATGCACTTGGTCTGCAATCCATGAAAACATAATCATTGGCCTTTATTTAATTTTCGTCCATTGTCAAGTATACACTCTTAACAACCATCGAATCAATTGAAAATGAATTGCATTCATCGTCAATTAATGATGTATTGAGGGTTTAATTCCCCTCTATGCATCATGGAAACCAATAAATAGTGCCCCATGCATTGTCTTTTGGAGAAACTGCTACATATATGTGTCCTAAAAAAATGAAACTCACAATAAAATACAAGTGCGTAGGAGTTTGATAAGATAGACAAATCACAAACTATCATAGATTGTTACCATAATATTTTGAATTTCTTCCAACCCTAATGGACCTAATTGTACAAGATCGAAGATACGATCACAATCTGATGAAATATATGATTGAACCTCCTCTACCTAGGTTGATTCAACAATTACACATGGGTTTATTGCAAGTGATATGTGACCCCATGCAGCAGCCTAGTCTTTTGATTCACAATCATTCAATTCACCACTACTACATGGTCCACAAAAGCAATTTTCCGCATCCATATTTCAAATACATGGTTATATGAGCTTCAAAATGAATGAAATCCATGAGTTCCATGCTTGCATTGCAACAATATGTAGGTGACTGATATACATACACCACCTCCCAAAAATTTCCTTGCACATCCTCTCTTTGTTCATTCCTCTCACCTTCTTGTTCCCTCTCCCATTTTTGTAGAGTAGCATTATACTATATATTTTGTTTCTTAAATAGGGGAATTTATTATAAACTTCATCTCCCCCATGAATAATGTAGTTTTGATGCATGCGGCAACTCCATCATGCTCAACTTTCCCATGCCTAGTCTCAAAATAGTTCCAAATATTCAACACATTACATTTTTTTGCAATAAATTCAACCATTGAAATACATGATCATTTTTAACTAGCTCACACAATCATTTGACCAAATCCAATATCGATCCATTTGTATACCTCTCTGCTTTAACTGGTCATAAAATATTTGAAAGTGATGTTGTACATAATGTAGGTTATCGCACCTATCTTCATTTATGTCGAAGTTAAACTCCTTCAATATCATCCTCTTGTATTTATTGTTATCTATCCCATGATTGTATGTGACATATACCATTATGTTAACCTGATATGAATGGTAATATTGGCTCTAGATATCATTTTATGGTTGGAGGTTGTAGTTCTCAGCAAAATCCACAATTGATGGTATAGTACTGAGAGGAAAGGCATCCATGTATATTCTAAATTGTTCATCCTACAATCATGCCACATGGACATGTTGAACACATAGTTGAGTTTTTGTTTTTTAATTCCTTGATAAAAACACATACTCGTACCTGGTAACATAAAAATTGAAGCATAATTACAATGTTACCGTTTAAAAGTATATGTAAAATTTTTGAGTGAAATTTGAAAGAATGTGATCCCATTAAGTACATAACACTAATATGGGACATCACTAATGCCATCATTTTGATTTACTTCCCCTAATATAGTTGATAAAAACATATTTCAAGCTATGTATGTCGACCACCATCCTCCCAAAATCATGGTCCTCACTTTCATGAATGCACTGGCTCAATAATGCAAATCCTTTGCACCCAGGGCATGTCCCATCTAAACAATATTTTGCACAATTTTTTATATCTTCGGAATTGGAAAAAAGATGCTATGGATAAAATCTTGTTAACACATAATATTGTATTATGTTTTGAGATAATTTCCCAAAATACATTGCTATAGGAGGGTTCCTATACTTTTAGACAGCTTGACTTCAAGTCAGTTTTTCAGGGGTTTGAGAAGGTGTTTGCAGTTCTTGATGATTCCATTATGTAGCAGAAATCATAAGCTTTCCATACATATATCTTGCAGCCCAAAAATCTTCTGGGAAGGCCTCCAAAACACTCTCAAATACCACGTTGTGTTTCTGCTGAGAGCACGTTGCGCTTTTGCAATTTTTGAGTGACTAACTTAAAACTTGTACTATGATCAAATGGTAAAGTATTTTTGAAAACTGGAGGAGGTTTTTGTTCATCACATACCAAATAACAAAAACCACTCTCAGTTTTTAAAACAATTTTATGGTTAGAGAGATATTATACATAGAAAATTAACTATGGAATCACCTGGCCAAACACACAAGTAGCACTACGAAATGTGCAGAACTGTTTCACAAGTGGCGCTATGAAATGTGAAGAACTGTTTTGCAGTGGCACTACGAAATCTGGAGGTGCGTTAAGAAATATTCGAGTGCTATGAAAAAGCAGTCAAAGGACATGTGGAAATCATTCAAGAGAACATAGATAGCATTCAAACTCATTTTCAACATTTCAAGGAAGGAAATTACAGGTGGCAGAGTATTCTCAATGCACTAATTCGACAACCAAACAATATTCAAATCACTTCCATATTTCAAGTCGACAATTGTATTTTTTCCATCTTTCCAGGCAAAAGACCACAATGAGCTCCAGATTTCTTGCAACTTAACCAAAACAGAATTCTATTTTTAGATATTAGTTCTTGAGTGCTAGAGGGAGTTGGATTAGTTTTATTGATATATAAACATTTTTGTTATTAGAAAAAAGAGGGGGGTAGTATTTAGAGATCGGGTTTTCACTTAAGAGACCTAAGAGGTCTTGGAAAGTTCAAGGAGGCTTATGAGAGAGTTGTGGGAGGAACTTTTCCTGTGATCATTGCAACCCTGAGAGGCATATGTTTTCGTAAACATTTATGTTATTGAAGGTTCATGATATCTGTGTTATCAAATTGTATTCCCTGTGTTCTTTTCCAATTTGTTTTCTTACTTGAATGAATTGTACACCTTGAGGATCATGGTTGGCTTTGATTAATGGATTCTTGAGCATCTGAGGATATGATGTATCTTTCATATTAGTCATTTTTTACATTCAAGTACCTTGAATTCGTTTATGTAGAGAGGATATATGCCTTATGGATGTTCTTCTTTGTGTTATCTTTTATTCCTCTATTCAATAAACCTTTTATCTGATATGTAGATTGATTGCATTTAATGAGCAGGGTGTTTGCTTGACTCCGTAGCCCAACGGTCCATCATTTATTTATAGTAGCTACTGTCTTTTCCTTTCCTTGTTTTCTTCTTCTTGCTCCAGTATAAACCCAATCAAGTCTTTTTATTTCTATGTTACCAAGCTTATTCTCATTTGCAGTCGAGGAGTGACTCTTGGAGTGATAACAAGTCTCTTGATGAAATCTGTAGTAGTATGGTCGATCATTCATGCACATGGTTAGTAAGCAAAACATGATGGTCTATGTTTTTAACATACCAAAGTGTATATTCCTTGAATGATCTTTGGCCCACGTTTAGTTCCTTGTTCTCATTCGTGAATATATCATAGAGTTATATATGTGTCATTTCAAGCAAGTGTTTAATGTGGGGTTCACAATCACTAAATCCTCTTCTCAAATGTATTGCATCCTTCTTATTAGACAAAGGCCCAGTATTTTTATGTCAAAAAATTTGGACTAGTCCCTTAAAAACTTCAATTAACTTCAAGTTCGAACGAGGAAACCTACCAATGAAGGCCCAATAATATATTTAACCTATTTTTTCAGGACTTTCTCTTATAATAGAATACTTTTAAGGGTCCTATCACTTACTTTAAAAATTCTAGATGCATGTGTGAGCAAGTGGCATTGCCTTGTGGTCTTGTTTAAAATCAATTACAACAATACACGATGATGGGATGCATTGCAATATTTTGAACAAGTATTATTTCCAATATTAAAAGTATCCTAAAGATTTATAACAACATGATTAGTGATCTCTAAACTTTTAACTATCGTTATGCCTAAAAAATTCCTAACAACAACTAAAGCATCTGAATTTAGCAAGGCCAAAAGTAATTGACATTTAGATGCATCATTTCTTGATTCAAAACACTCTTTAATAATTTTGTTCCACTACCAATAAATAGTTATTTTAGATAGCTTACCTTCTAGTACTACTAGAGCACTTTCATCCACATGAACACGTTTAGGAGTTATTTGTCACACAGTAGATAGATGAGGTAAGGAAGGTGGACCTAAAGTTTAGAACCCATCATTGTGACATTGTGAAAATTCACCAAGAGATCATAGCAATTCATTCACTTGATGGTCAATATTGGAAGTGCACTAGACATGCTAGTGGTTAGTATTATGAAAATCTAATTGTTCAAAATCAGATTGCACCATAGGAGTCTTTTTACTGGAAGGTTCTACAAAATTCAATTGTCTAATTTCTCCCTATGTATAATTAGCATTGTGCAAAATTCCCATCTCGTGTTCAACTTTATCATTGTTTGTTGATGGATGAATACACTTCACTTGTGGTGATGAAGTAGAGATCAATTTTCATCTATTTTGCAATGAATTGAAGTGGTGACTTATGGATGCCTAGGTTTTTCCATACCCAAGTTTTCATTTTCTCTTAGTTAATTGACTTTTTCAAGGGATTGCTCCTTCCTATCAAACTTTCTTACTCAATTTCATCTGTAACCCATATTCACAAGGATTGAATACAACAAGAACTTGACAAATTTTTATTGTGAATCACACTAAACAACAAAAAGCAAAAGTATTATTTTATGGGAAATATCTATGTTTGTGCAAATAGGGCCTTGCTTTTCAAGGAAAATAAGGTTGTGCTTTGTGTTTTTTTATACAAGCAAGAATGTGCACATGTTATTAGAACACATGCATTAAATTGTAACATGAATGTGTTGTTGTTATAATGAGTCAAAAATTGACCCTTAAAACATTAGTTATCCTTTCAATCAACTTCCAAAGTTCTCCCATGTCCAGTACTTAAAGAGTAAGATATTTGTAAAACCAATAAAGAGAGTTGAGAAAATCAACTTGTCCACTTATGTTGGTTATCAATAAACTCCAAGGATGCCATAGATTCCATGACTAAGTGAAGAGCCTTGAATGAGTCCTTGAACCTTCTCAAATTTAAGAGCCTTGAATTAGTCCTTGAACCAATACATGAGTCCCTTGTAGGGGTTATTTGCAAGCCTTCAAGTGGGATACAAGTGCCATGATAAGGTTTTGTGCACTAAAAATGGGCCTGGAAATATAAACATTGTCAAGGGGTAAATAAGTGCCTTAATCCCTAATTGAACCTTCTCAAGCTCAAGTATCATGAACAAATCCTATACATAGTTACACAAGCCCTCATTAGGGGGTATTTTCCCTAAGAGTTGGATATGGGTGCCATTAAAATGTTTCATAGACCACAGATGGATATTAAGGCCTTTAACATAGTCATGGTAGGAAAACAACATCATCAATCCCTTGATGATGCAGGAGAATCGCTCCACCTCAACACGTGCCAGCTGGTCAGCACGTTAGTGCGCATTCAATGAGGGGAGAGGCACTAGCCCTCTCATTTTTCCCTCAAATTTAAATTTTAAAATGTAATTAAATGCAATTAAATGTTGAAAGGTTGGAAGAGTCGATTCATGCCTTTGTACAGAATGTAGATGGAGTCGCCTTTATTAGGCTTGAGCTGGAATAGATATTGAGCTTTGCCTCGGATCTGAGAGGTACATGTTTATTCAATGTAATATGCCTTAGTAGATAGGTGTTGTAAGTGGTGATTAGACACCACTAGTGTAGCTTGGGGGGAAAGCTCGTTGAGCCCCTCATGTATAAATATTTGTAAAATATGCCCAGGAGAGATTGGTTGCAATTTTAGTCAAAAATTGTTGAGAGTTGAGAGTCGAGACTTAGTTGCAGTCTGAGATTATACCCATTGTAAACAGACATTCATATTAATACAAAAAGCAGTTTTTCCTGCATATGATTTTGCTTGTGTTTCCATGTGTTTTATGAATGTATCTGTGTGTGGTTATGAATGTATGTTGTATATGCATGTGTTAGGTTTCATCTACAGGGACAAAGATATAATTCTCTATATGTGATTTTGTGAAATTGTTCAAGGTTCTTTCAGGATAAGCACAAGGAGTGCGCGACAGAGTGTTGAAACTTTGTGAGCCAATGCAAGGAGTGCGTAGCTAAACTCTTTCGAGTCATGGAAGAACATGTCAAGTGGGCACACCAGGATAATTCACAGACTCAAGGAGATCCTCAAGGTTACTAAATACCTTTGAGGAGAAACTATGCAGAGAAGGCACAGAAAGCAGAATTGCTAAAGATTTTGTCGAGCTCTGCCAGGAGGGCATCAAGTAGGTGCAAGTGTGCACAAAGGAAATTTTTTTTCGAGTTTTGAGGAGAGGAGTGTCAAAGGGGGACACTCACAAATTTGTTGAACACTCTGGAGGAAGACTTGTACAAGGAGTACACTGGGACAATACTTAGACAAGTATTGTGAGAAATCGTCTAAAGGATTAGTACAAGCACAAGGAGTGCGCCAAACGTAAAGAAATTTCTCCTTACAATCTCAAGAGGAAAAGAACTACCGAGACCCAGTAGTCGAGTTTGCAGGAAGAATATCGAAGGCCATAGCCTTTGATACTTAAGTGAATTTCCCAATTTCAGGAGAAAACCAAAGCTCAAGTGGAGGAGCCACAGCAGCCGACAGATCAGCTGCAGGAGGATAAATCTAGACCATCATATCAGAGTCTAGAAATTGACAAGAGATCGGAGTAGGTCATGAAGTCCCAACAGGAAGAGGGATCATCCATCGTCAAGAGAAGATAGGTGGCAAAAGATCAAAAGGTCTGGGAGATAAAGCTCCAAAAAAATATATGTGGACGAGAAGCGAAAATGTCAAAGTCATGAAGGGTGAAGGAATATAGATCGTAGGATCTGAAATGGATGTGTGGCAGATACCCAAGGACTTTGGATTAGCTGCAGGAGGATAAATCAGGATCGTCAGATAAGAGTCCAGACATTGACAGGAGATCGGGGTAGTGAAGTCATGAAGTCCCAACATGAAGAGGGATCGTCCATCGTCAAAACAAGATAGGTGGCAAAAGATCAAAAGGTATGGGAGATAAAGCTCTGGAAAAATATATGTGGAGCAGAAGCGAAATCGTTGAATTCACGAAGGGCGAAGGAATCTACATTTTCATATCTGGAAGGGATGCATGGTAGAGATGCTCGGAATTCAGAGGAATATTCCTTTGGAGAAAAGAAGAGTTTGGAAATCCAAGACTCTCAAAGCTCGAAGTATTGAGGGTCATTGATTTAAAAAGGTAACGGGGACCGTTGATCCTTGCGCCAACGGGGTTCACTTATTCAGAGTTCGGGGGAAAAGGGAGTTGCAGTTGTGGAAAATACCAAAGTCTGAAGCTCCTTTTAGGTTTTAGCCCCAGGACACAACCCAAGGTCACATGGGAGAAGGGTCCTAGCATAGAGACCTAACGTTCATTGTTTAAATTCTCCGAAGGGGAAAAGAAAGATCACGTGGGTCTGATAGAGCTTGCACTTTGGGGAAAGAGGGACCTGTGAAAATTGCATTGGGTTCCAGCAAGGAACTGAAGATTCGATCTGAATCAAATGAATTGAATGATCCTAGACTGGGAGGTTGAGCATCCCCCG
>SNQJ01S0015167.1:28793-59406 GCA_010110895.2 Picea sitchensis
CCAGAGTAGCATTAGAGATTGAATTTGTTTTCATGTAGCAAAGAATAGACAAAGGAGATACTTTGATACCACCAGAGTGGTATCAGAGCACAGAATTGATTTATGTAGGCAGAGGAGATAATATGATAACATCAAGTAGTATCAAGACTTTGATCTCATATGTAGATAGCAGGTGATGGAGGAGACAGAGTAATGATGCTCTGTGAGTGATTGCTTGCAAGTGTGCAACAGTCAATAGACATCTAGGTGAGTTGTAGGAGAAGTTGGAGACACTCTCAGTTGCAGAGTAAATAGTAGACAACTAGGTGGGATGAAGGAAGAGAAGGAAATGGATTTTGAGGGCCATAAGTGTGGTCAAGGCAAGGAACGCCGGTACAAAAGAAAAGAAGATATGGATAAAGATCTTGTAGAGATAAGAGTAGAAATGGACAGGTTAGCACTGAGAATGCATCAAGAATCATATATACGCTAGAGGTATGAGTGGCCTCCGAAGCAGAGAGTAAAATGGCATGTCCAAAAGTTGTTGGCCAGAAGGGAGGAATAGGTGTTGAGGAGGTGGTTGAGGGAAGTTGAAACCCTCAGTGACACATAGGAGAAATTGGTTTACATATGTGATCCATAGTTTGGAAAGAGCCTCAGTGATGAAGAGGAAGTGAGATCAATGGAGGGTCTCATGAGATGCCAGGAGGGCAGTGATGAAAATTCAAATTGTCAGGTGGGAAATGAGATGAGATCAGTAGATCTCATAGACTGCCAAGAGGGAAGAAGTGAAATTTCAGATTTCCAGGTGGGAAAGGGAGGAGAGATTAACTCAATAGAGGGTTCATATAAGCCAGCAGTGTTGACAGAAGAAGATCAGAGGTGTGTTATGATCATTGGGGTCATAGAGATATTCCTTCCACATAGCCCAATCGAGGCCATATCATGTGTTGTAGATGTAGCAGCATAGGAGAGCCAGCCAGGTGTGACTTTCATAGAGGAGAAAGAGCAGACATCAGAATCTTCCCAAGCAATAGCATAAGAAGAAGAGAATTATGAGGAATGGCTCAAAATTTTCAGCCAAGAAGATGAACAGGAGGTGACTGCAGAACTGGAGTCTGCAGTAGAAGAGGAAGCAGACAACATAGATTTCATTGATCTAGCCAGAAGAGGAAGTTGAGTATAAGCTCAATGAGGAGACTAGAGAATTGAATTATGCAGCAGAGTGGCAATTCAAGGCCACAGAAGGTGAAGACAACATGAGTTATCGATATGATCTTCCCTTTCATAAGCATAAGGAGGAGATGCATCAGAGCAGTCTGCATGAAAGAAAGAGATAGCCAGTAGAGCAGCTAGAGGAGGTGATACAGGAGATAAGGGAGTTTATGATGAAGTCATCAAAAGAAGTTGTTAGCAGGGAGAAGTTGAACAGAGGAGGACTTGCATGAGTAGTGGGGATGCAGCAGCAATAGCAAAGCAGAGGAGCAGGAGGACAGCTCCAAAGGCGAGTTTGGGATCCAGGTGGATTTCAACACTGGAGCAGATGAGCTCATCATTTTTCCAACAGTGGAGTATGATGCAAGAGCATTGCTCCACCTCAGCATGTGCCAGCTGGTCAGCACATTGGTGCGCATTCAAGGAGGGGAGAGGCGTTAACCCTCTCATTTTTCCCTCGAATTTAAATTTTAAAATATAATTAAATGTTGAAAGGTTGGAAGAGTCGAGCCATGCCTTTTTAGAGGAAGTAGATGGATTTGCCTTTATTATGATTGAGCTGGAACAGATCTTGAGATTTGCCTCAGATCTGAGAGGTACATGTTTATTCAATGTAATCACCCTCAGTAGATAGGTGTTGTAATTTGTGATTAGACACCACTAGTGTAGCTTGGTGGGAAATCTCGTTGAGCCCCTCACGTATAAATATTTTTAAAATATTCCCAGGAGAGGTTGGTTGCAATTTTAGTGGAAAATTGTTGAGAGTTGAGAGTCGAGACTCAATTGCAGCATGAGCTTGTACCCATTGTAAATAGACATTCATATTAATACAAAGAGCATTTTTTCCTGCATATGATTTTGCTTGTGTTTCTGTGTGTTTTATGAATGTAACTGTGTGTGGTTATGAATATTTGTTGTAGATGAATGTGTTATGTTTCATCTGTAGGGATAAAGATATAATAATCATTCTGTGATTTTATGGAATTGTTCTGGGTTCTTTCAGGCTAAGTGCAAGGAGTGCGGGATAGAGTGTTGAAACTTTGTGAGCCAACGCAAGGAGTGTGTAGCTGAACTCTTTCGATTCAAGGAAGAATGTGCTAGGTGGGCACACCGGGATAATTCACAGACTCAAGGAGAGCCTTAAGGTTACTAAATACCTTTGATGAAAAATTGTGCAGATACGGCACAAAAAGCAGAATTGTTGAAGATTTTGTCGAGCTTTGTGAGGAGGGCATCGAGCATATGCAAGTGTGTACAAAGGGAACTATGGTTCGATTTATGAGGAGAGGAGTGTCAAAGGGGGACACTCACAAATTTTTTTAACACTCTAGAGTAATAACTGTGCAAAGAGTTCATCGAGCCAATACTTATACAAGTATTGCGAGAAGTCGTCTGAAGGCTCAGTACAAGCACAAGTAGTGTGCCAAAGGTAAAGAAATTTCACCTTATAATCTCAGGAGGAAAATCATTGTTGATACCTAGCAGTGAGGTTCACAGGAATAATATCGAAGGCCACAACCTTTGATACTTAAGTGAATTTCCCAATTTCAGGAGAAATCCAAAGCTCAAGTGGAGGATCCGCAGCAACCGACAGATCAGTTGTAGGAGGATAAATTTGGACCATCAGATAAGATTCCAGACATTGATAGGAGATCAGGGTAGTGAATTCATGAATTCCCAACGTGAAGAGGGATCATCCATCGTTAAGAGAAGACAGGTGGCAAAATATCAAAAGGTCTGGGAGACAAAGCTCTGAAAAAATATGTGTGGAGCAGAAGCGAAATTGTCGAAGTCCCGAAGGGCAAAGGAATCCAGCCCGTCGGATCTGGAAGGGATGCTTGGTAGAGACCCACAGAATTCGGAGGAATATTCCTTCAAAGGAAAACGAAGTTGGGAAAGCCAATACTCTCAAAGCCCGAAGTATTGAGGTTCATTGATTTAAAGAGGTAACGGGGACTGTTGATCCTCGCGCTAGCGGGGTTCGCTGATTTAGAGTTCGGGGGAAAAGGGAGTTGCTATTGTGTAAAATACCAAAGCCCAAATTTTGAAGAGCCTTTGATGTTTTAACCTCGGTACATAGCCCGAGGTCACATGGGATAAGGGGCCTAGCACAGAGAGCTAACGCACATTGTTTAAATTCTCCGAAGGGGAAAAGAAAGAGCATGTGGGTTTGATAGAGCCTGCACTTTGGGGAAAGAGGGACCTGTGAAAATTGTATTGGGTTCCAGCAGGGAACCAAAGAGTCGATCTGACTCAAGTGAATTGAACAATCCTAGACCGGGAGTTCGAGCAGCCCTCGAGGAGAGAAGTGAAGGAGAAGGCGGGGGTATGCACCACTTGACATTGGTCAAGGGAGGGAAACAACAGCCCTAGGTTGTAAACGTAGCTTCTCAAACTCAAGCACCATGAACATGTCCTCAGACCACCATGCAAGAGCATGGATAGTTTGCAGGACCTTGGCCATTATAAAGGACTAAAAAAAAGTGTCTTGGGAAAATTTTGAAGCTCCTCAACATCAATATACTTGAACAAGCACTCGAACAAACACACGGGAACTTTGTAGGGGGTATTTGGCCTCTGAGTGGTATACAAGCACCATGAGTATTTTTTTCACACTGGAAATGTGTGTTGATGCATAAACATGGTAAGGGGTGGACTATGTCCATAATCCATATTGAACATTCAAAATTCAAGCACCATTAACAACACCTAGAAACCAGAACACAAGCCATGTTCAAGGATTCCTTGATAGCCAAGTTGAATATGTGCACCATTATGAGGTCTTAGGTTTGTGACCATATTTTAGGGAGGGAAACAACATTGCATGACCCTAATAATTATTTCACATGCTTAAGATCCATGGATGAGTCCTTGAACCTCCACATCTAACCTCTGTTGGTTATCAATAACCTCCAAGGGTGATATGGGATCCACTAGGTTAGTGGTGCACCAAGAATGTGTCTATAGGTATAAACAAGGAAATGGGAGAGTAATGGGCCTTGTGCACTAAATTATGTTTGTTCGTTTCAATCACCATGAACAACACCTACTACCCATAGAGATTCTAAGGCCATGGTGCTAAATGTGTCCTCAAATGACTACATGAGACCCTTGTATCATATCTCTGGACTACTAGAGGAATATGAGTGCCATGATTAAACAAAAACACATGCCCTAAACAAAAATGCATCTCGGGCCCACAACATGAACTATTCTCGAAGCCATGGTCATGGTTATTTAGAATCCAAGTGGGATACAAGTGTCGAGGGTAGGTTTTATGCACTAGAAATGGGATTTGAGGATTGAACATGGTTAGTGTGGGAAACAAAGGGATTAATCCATAAATTAACCTTCTAGAGCTCAAGCACTATGGTTAGGGGAGGAAAACACTTGGAACTTAGGCATGAAAAAAACCTAAAAACCACAACATAAACCCTATTTAAGGGGTCTTTGGCATCAAAGTTAGATATGGATTCCATTAGGAATTTTTACACATTAAGGATGGGTTTTAGGGCCTTAACATGGTTTAGAAAAGAAAAAAGAAAAAAATCCTCTCTATACTATTGAATCTTCTCGGGCTCAAGATCCTTGAATGAGTCCTTGAACCAACACATGAGTCCTTTGTACATTCTCTTTTCAATCCTTCAAGTGGGATATGGGTGATGTCAGTAGGTTTTTTGCATTGGATATGGGTATGGATGCCTAAACATGGTCAAGGGGGTAAAAAGGGCCTTAATCCCTAATCAAACCTTCTCAAGCAAGCACCATGAATAAAACCTAAACACAACAACAAGAGCCCTCACTAATGGATATTTGACCTAGGAGTTAGATATGGGTGCCATAAAGATGTTTCACACACCGTGGTGGGTATCTAGTCCTTCACCATAGTCCTGGTAGGGAAACAACATCCTCATACTCCTCACATTGGTTGGGAGAAGGAAACAACAAAATTATTCCCTAAACATAGCTTCTCAATATCAAGTGTCATGAGCACATCCTCATACCACCACACAGAAGCATGGATGGGTTTAAAGACTTTACTAACCATTATTAAAGAAAAAAAACAAGTGCATTGGGATATTATTAAATCTTCTCAAGATCAATATCATTGAACAATTACTTGAACCAACACATGAGAAATTTGTAGGGGATATTTGGCCTTTTATTGGGACACAAGCACCATTACTAATCTTTGTGCATTGGAAATTCTTGTCAAGGAACAAACATGGTCAAGGGATAAGTAACAACATGAATCCCAATTTGAACCTTACTGAGCTTAAGCACCATGAACAATAGCTAGAAACAACAACACGAGCCCTCTCTAAGGACTCATCATTCACATCTAAGTTGAATATGAGTGTCATTATGAGGTATTGGGCATCATGGATGGGTCATAAGTCTGGTATCATATTCTTGGGAGGGAAACATTATCCTTTGGCCCTAAACATTTCTTCTTGGGCTCAAATTCCATGGGCAATTCCTTGAACCACCACATTAGACCTTTGTTGGTTATCAATTTCCTCCAAGGGTGTTGTAGGTGCCATGATTAGGTCAGTTGTACACCAACAATGGGTCTATAGGTATAACCAGTTCATGAGACAAAAAAAATTACCTTGTTCCCTAAATGACACTTCTTAGTCTCAATTGCCAAGAAAATCGCCTAAAATCCATAAAACATTGCATCTCTTAGGGATATTTCAACTATGAATAGTTTACCACAGGATATTATGATGTTTTCATTAACAATGATGGGTCTTTACATCTTGATAATGGTCAGAAAAGTATAAGAAGATCCTTGGGAATTTAACATAGATTCTTAGGCTTAGGAATAGTGAAAGATGAATTGAAACACCACAGAGGACCTTTATATTGGATCTCCGACCTCTAAGTGGAATATGGATACCATTATTTGGTTTTGGGCATTAATGATGGGTCTAGGGGGCTTAGAACATGGTTTAAAAGGAAAATAAAGGCCTCACACATAAAAAGTATCCTTCTATTCCTTGAGTGTTATTAATAAGACCTTCAACCATGATGCATGCCTTCTCTATGGTTTCTTTGACCCCCAAGGGGTATTCTTGGAACCTTTAGGAAATTTTATACAAAGGAGGTGGACCTAGGGACCTTGATTATGTTGGGGAGAGGAAAATAGATATAAATTCTAAATATTTCCTTTTGAAACATAGGTCCTACTGCTAAAGGCAAGGGAATTTTTGTGTAGTAATGAATTTATGTAATAAAAATGAATGTGTGTTACTAATAATGTGTGTGCATTATTAATGTGTTCGCATTCCTATAAATTCAAAAAAATGGTGGGATTGTCACGTTTCCTCTACATGTTGGATTAGTTGGCTACTTTAGTTTTATATTTGGATTTATAAACCTGGTGGTTCATGTTGGAGTACTGAGATCGAGGGTGGAATCAGTATGAGCACTTTATACCACTTTTAACTGTAATGTATATTTTTTCACTTTATCAACAATGTTCAACAATTTATCATTAATGTATCATCTATGATTGTGTTCAGCATATATATCATAAGCATGTAATCATAAGTAGCATCACATCAACATCACATCAAGAGTACACCAATGTTTGTGTGGAAACCAAAATGGGAGAAAACCACAGAATGCTTTCTTATATATATCAAGAATGCATTCATAGGAAGCACCAACTTCCCAATTCTACAGCTGGAAGAAGGCTACAACTTCCTATTTACAGGATCCAACCTGAAGGAAGCTACAACTCTCTGAATTCTCTCGCTCAAACTAGAAGGAGGCTAAAACCCCCTGGGTTCTTTGGCTCCAACCTTAAGGAAGCTCCAACTCCCTGATTCTCTGGTTCCAACTGGAAGGAGGCTACAACCCCCTTTCCTTCCCCCGTCCAATCACCCTGAAATATAAGTGTAGACCAACTATCACTACCACAATCACTACCATTATCACTCTCACTCTCGCATCAACTTGTCCAACCAATCATTGTCTCATCCATGAAACTAGATCCACTCTCATCAGCATGCAACTCATGCCAATATCACCAAGATCATATCTCAAACAATATGCTCAACATCACCAACACATGCCTCTACCAAGAATTTACCAATATCACCACATACCATCACAATATATGTATCTCAATCAAGTACCAACCGGTACCATGCATCAACCATGTATCAACTTGTACCTCAACATGTACAATCAATTGTGTACCATAACAAGTGCATCAACCATGCACCAAACATGTACCTCAACCTGTACCATCAACCATATACCATAACAAGTGCATCAATTATACCAATTATCAATCATGTACCATATTATGTGCCAACCATGCACATCAACCATGTACATCAACAACCTTTCACATTAATCTCATCAACCAATCAGATTTGATCACATGGATCTCATACCAACTATCAGAAGTGTATATATCAAACCCTGTACAATTATGTCTCTCTAATCATGTACATACATATACAAACATCCACAAACCATGTATAGTGAACCCTCACATAAACCATGCATCAAACCCTCACTTTTATACAGCCTCAATCTATACCAATAACTTCAGCAAAACACCTTAACTAAAAACCCTCAAACATGTACCAAGGGATATAAGATATGACTCAACAATATACCCAATAAAGTGTTCCAACAACAAACAAGAAGAGTACCAGCGGTGTACCTATGTATATCTTCCTCGTGCAGCATATACCATACAACCAATAGTCCCTCAAGGGAAAATACTCAATCTCCCATGACCATACCTCAAGAAACCACCAAAAGACCATATTCAATACAAGCATATAACATACATTTTATTTCTGTAGATAGCTTTGTTGTACCTAACCATTGTCACACTTTCCTATAGCTTCTCCTCAACCTCTGCAACCTTAAACACTCCTCAATATTTAGATATAACACAGCGTCGCGTGACTAAAGGGGTTGTCTAGCGGGGCCTTGTGTGACAGGATATAGGCGTCACGTGGGGATGCATCATGGGATGTTTACTATCTGACCCGCGGGGATGACCCTAAATAGGGTTTTTCGTGATTTTCCCACTCTCTCTTGCAACTATGAAACTTTGTCGTCAACCTTCCTTCGCTTCCTAAAACTTGTGCAACTTCAGATATATCAATGAGTACCTGCAATAAACCTTCCACAAGATAGATATTCAATGTGTTCAATAGGTTCTAATGGGATTATTTTTCTCTCTTATTTATACTCTCCAAGTTCCTTCCTTTAGTGGTCATCTTCTAACTATTTTAGCCAACTTCTCTCTTTTAGGGCTAACCCACTTTCTTGTTGCAACTACTTTACCCATAATTAGTAAACTCACCACTTCTTGTTGCAAATAATTTATTTTTATTATTTTCTTATTTCAACAACTTTACCCATAATTAACTCCTAGTTGCAACAACTTTGACTAGTAAATGTCTTGATGACTTTCTAGGAGCTTCTAGAATAATTGACTTATTTGTTGACCTTCTAGGGGCTTCTATAATATTCATGGGGGTCCTCCAACTTCACAAAGCCATATCTCTTCAACCATGAGGAACCATGTGATGTACCACATATCACTGAAAATGGCACGATGTGTACTATCCATCTATGATAGTATTACCTGCAAATTCATTAATCTTCATGTCTTCATTCCTCATACAAAATCGGGTTCCTTAACCACACCTCTGGGGCTACATGTAGACTACATAAAATTCACCCAAATGACTCACCATCAATCTCGATCATACAACATTCCAACATATTTGGACCTCTCCAAGGGTAGACATCAATCTCTAAGGGTTGACATCAATGACAACCAATTGTCCAACAATCTCCCCCTTTGGCATTGATGGAAACAACAACATTGATGATCCAATGCTCATGCTCCCCTGTGACCATCATTCTGCATCAACGCTTTTGTCTCTCCCCCTTTGACATCAATAGAAAAGGGCATATCCCTTTCGGACTTCTCTTCATTTTCCTTGGGGATGCTCCCCTTGTCTTCATGCCTTTGAACTTTCTCTATCTTTCTATGTCTTGGATTACTCTCTCTCCCCCTTTGACAAAGGGTAACTCTCTCTTGGATTTATCTCCATGTCTGAACTCTTCCTTGGGGTTGCTCCCCCTATATTTTCTCTTGTGATCTCTTCTTTGACCTTCTTTTTCCCCTTGACTTCTCTGAAAATGTTTTGTAGATCACATATAGGTCTTATTTTACATGTTTTTCTTTTGGATTTTTTGTCCATTGGTTATTCCTCTTGAATTTCACTGACATATATAAAAGGCATTCGAAATTTGATTTCTTAATTTACTTGTCATGTTCACTTGACCATTTTGTTCAACAATATCCTTCTGATGATATAGCTTATGTTGACGGTTTCTCTTTCCCTATTTTTTTGTGCCTTTCGATGATTTCCTTTCTATGACTAACTGATTCCACTAATTCCAATTGTAAATACAATGATATGCATCTTCTCTGACACATGATTTCTATACCTGCTAATAATTTCATGAATCCATCCCTGTCCATGTGACACACACTGTCCATAACTCTGCTACTCAATTGTCCACAATGTTGACCCATCTGTCATTGTACTATTCTAAATACTTCTCTTGAATATTATGTCTGTCTTCTCTAAATATGTCTCTATAAAAACTTCATACTACTCAAAAGATGATTCTCTGATATGTAGTGTCTACTGCATGGAATCCCCATGTTCAACATACATATTTACTAGGAGTGTCTGAGCGGGATGGCTCAGAAAAATACCCACTTTGATGCTTAGTACTCTTCCTCTTCGTTTGTAGACTCATAATCTCTCTGAACTTTGACTTTGTCCTTTCTTCCTGTGGATTGATCTTGTAATACAATTCATGAAAGTACAATCTCTTGAACTTGTTTCTTATTCACCTGTTCTTCTTTTCTTTTCCGCACTACTGCAGATCCTGTGATCTATGGGACCCATTCTTTATTCACTTGTTCTTCTAGTTTTTCATTTTTCTCCAAGCTTTCCTGTATCTGACAATTTTTTTTCCCTATAGATTTTTTTTCATCTCGTACTATTGCTAATTATGCGATCTCTAGGACCTCGTCTTTATTCACCTATTCTTCGTGTTTTGTTTTCCATACTTTCTTATATTTGATATTAGTGTTCTCTTTCATACAAGTATCAATCATGCTTCTACAATCACGAGATATGTGTCCATAGTTATGGAATTTGTAACATTCAATGTTATGTGGGGCCACATAAGCATTTCTTTCTTGAATATTTCTCCCCTACACCCTGCAATTTGCAACCTTGTGTCCAAAGTTAGTACGATAAAAACAATGACCATAAAATAAATTTACATACCTAGGAATGAATGATCTTCTTTGTGGTGTAGTCCTTCTGAATTCCTACCTTGGATGATCATAATCTTCTCTTTTGTGGATCCCTTCATTATGGTTTAATTTTCTTTGCTCCTTGAATGTGGTAGGTCTTGTTGAAGATGTATCTTTATTATACTCATTCTTCTTTGATTTTTGTTGACCATGATTCCTTCCTTTGAGTATTTCTGCATAACTCTTACTCTTTTCTTCATTCTTCTTTTTTGGCAACCTGCAATGTTTCTCTTCATTTTATACTGTTGATATGGATGTTTTTGTCTCTTCAACGTTCTTGTTGAGCTCGACAAATTTAACTCTCAATATGACAACTTCTTCTTCAAGATTCTCAACCTCTTCCTATTTCTTCATCCTCTGAATCTTCACAACTTCTTATGTTCTCTTTCCTTCTCCAATTTGGATCTTTAATGTGATTATTTCATCTTCAATTTCTCTTTCTCGTTGACTAAATTATGCTTCATGATTCTTCTCCTTTTCAATATCAGGATTGTCTTCTATTTCATTGGGATTTTTCGCCTCATCACTTTCGATCTTCAAATAAGGGAATTCAATTTCAAGATGTCATACTTATTCACAATTAAATAAAAAATACACACTTATGTTGACTTCGCACTCTTCTTCTTCTTAATCTGTCTGACACGATGAGAAACTTACCTCTTGTTTTGTACCTGCATATTCTTTAGAAATCTTTGACTCTGTGATGGGAGAAGAATAGATATTATGCAGTTTATCCCAGAGTTATTTAGTTGATGAACATTTTCCCCCTTTGTCCTTTACTGAATCAGACAATGCTTCCAAGATAAAATCCATTGCTATTTTTTTGTTCCTTTTCAATTCCTTCTTGGCTATAGTATTTGGAGGTTTCTTTGTAGAGGTGTATCCTATAAAAAATTATTTACAAACATTATATCCATGTGCGTGTAAAAAAAAAAATCATCCTGATAATCCACATTTCATACTTCAAACCATTCTGACCATTGAACATTGGTGCTCCATTCACATTGCACTACATGATCTACCTTCCATTGGTGCTCCATTCACATTGCACTACATGATCTACATGATCATAAGCAGCATCACATCAAGAAAATAGTACACTAGTATTTACGTGGAAACCCAAATGGGAGAAAACCATGGAATGCTTTCTTATATATATCAAGAATTCATTCATAGGAAGCACCAACTTCCCAATTCTCCAGCTGCAACTGGAAGGAGGATACAACCCCCTATTTACAGGCTTAAACTTTAAGGAATCTAAAACTCCTTGAATTATTTGGCTCCAACTAGAAGGAGGCTACAACCCCCTGGGTTCTCTGGCTCCAATTGGAAGGTGGCTGCAACCACCTAGTTCTCAGGATCCAACTTGAAGGAAGCTCCAACTCCTTGATTCTTCGACTCTAACTGGAAGGAGGCTACAACCTCCTTTCCTTGAACCATCCAACTGCCCTAAAATATAAGTGTAGACCAAATTTCACTACCACAATCACTACCACTGTCACGGTCATTGTCTCTATCACTTTCATTGTCACATCAACATGTCCAACCAATCATTGTCTCATCCACATGCAACTCATGTCAATATCACCAAGAGCATATCTCAAACCATATGCTCAACATCACCAACACATGCCTCTACCAAGAATGTACCAACATTACCACATACCATCACAATATTTTCGTCTCAATCAAGTACCAACTTTTACCATGCATCAACATGTACCTCAACCTATACCATAACAAGTGCATCAATCATGAACCAAACATGTACCTCAACCTGTACCATCAATCATATACCATAAAAAGTGTATCAACTATACCAAGTATCAATCATGTACCATATCATGTTCCAACCATGTACATCAACAACCTTTCACATTAATCTCATCAACCAATCAGATCTGATCACATAGATCTCGTACCAATTGTCGCAACTGTATATCTCAAACCATGTACAACTATGTCTCTCTAATAATGTTACATACATATACAAACATCCACAAACCATGTATAGTGAACCCTCACACCAACCATGCATCAAACCCTCACTGTTATGCAGCCTCAATATGTACCAATAACTTCATAAACACACCTTAACCAAAAACCCTCAAACATGTACCAAGGGATACAAGATATGACACAACAATATACCCAATAAAGTGTGCCAACAACAAAAAACAAGAGTACCAGCAATGTGCCTCTGTAGATCTGCCTCATGCATCATATACCATACAACCAATAGTCCCTCAAGGGAAAATACTCAATCTCCCATGACCATACCTCAAGCAATCACCAAAATACCAACTTCAATACAAGCATATAACATAAATTTTCTTTCTATAGATAGCTTTGTTGTACTTGACCACTGTCATAGTTTCTTGTATCTTCTCCTCATCCTCTACAACCTAAAACACCCCTCAATCTTCAAATCTGACACTGCCTCGCGTGACGAAAGGGGTTGTCTAGTGGGACTTCACATGACAGGCTATAGGCATCAAGCGAGGATGCCTCTCGGGAATTTTACTGTCTAACCTTTGAGGATGACCCAATCATGGTTTTTCGTGATTTTCCCTCTCTCTACTGCAACTGTGAAACTTTGTCATCAACCTTCCTTCGCTTCCTGAGACTTGCACGACTTCTGATATATCAATGAGTACATGCAATAAGCCTTTCACAAGATATATATTCAATGTTCTCAATAGGTGCTAATGGGAGTCTCTTTCTCTCTTATTTATACTCTCCAAGTTCCTTCCTTTAGGGGTAATCTTCTAACTATTTTAACAAACTTCCCTCTTTTAGGGCTAACCCACTTTCTTGTTGCAACTACTTTACCCATAATTAGCAAACTCACCACTTCTTGTTGCAACTAATTTATTTTTAATTATTTTCTTATTTCAACAAATTTATCCATAATTATCTCCTAGTTGTAACCACTTTGAGTACTAGTAAAATTCTTGATGACCTTCTAGGCGCTTCTATAATAATTGACTTCTTTATTGACCTTCTAGGGGCTTCTAGAATATTCATGAGGGTCCTCCAATTTCACAAAGACATATCTTCTCAACCGTGAGCAACCATGTGACGTACCACATATCACTGGAAATGGAATGACATGTACTATCCATCTATAATAGTCTTACCTGTAAATTCAATGATCTTCATGTCTTTATTCCTCATACAAACTTGGGTTCCTTAACCACACCTATGGGCTACATGTAGACTACATCAAATGCACCCAAATGACTCACCATCAATCTCAATCATACAACAGTCCAACATCTATGGACCTATCCAAGGGTATACATCAATCTCTAAGGGTTGACATCAATGACAACCAACTTTCCAAACCAATTGTCCAACAATCCATGCTATATAAACAAAAACACATCGGTTTTTCCATATCCCTATTCGTAACTCAATTTTCAACCATGGTTTTAAATATGATCCACATATCCATCACTGATGAAATTTTACACTCTTTATATATAGCTCTGTATACATATTCTAAATATAAGGAAAAAAAAATGTTTTTATTCATTTGTATTTGTACATATATCATAATTCTAAAATACATAGGTCTTTTGTTTCTAGCATGAAATTTTATTCACTCACCCATTTGGAAAAAAATATATATGGTGCACGAGTATAGATAGAGACTTAAACAATTTTTTAAAAAAGTGATTACGTTGAGACCCTCAAATATAGTCTTAATACTTGAACTCATAATTTCAAGGATTCGTTGACTTTCTTAATTTCAGAAAAAATATAAAATTAACATTAAAAAAATATGAAACAAATGTGACACACAAGAGTTGTTTGTTATCTATAATTGTAGAAATTTGTTTCAATAAATTTTGGCATTTAAATACTAAATAAACGATTTTTTTTAGCTGTAACTAGGATAATTTTCATTAATAAAAACAATAGCATATCTTGTAGAGAAATTACATCAAAGTTAGGTTTCATATTTTTTAAACAACCACCAAAAATAGTATTAACTACCATCCTATAACAAAGCCTATCTAGATCTTTAGGGAAAAATTCCTTGTATTTTCTTGTGGTATATATTATGAAAAATAAACCTAGGATCCTAATGAATTTATAAAACATAAAACTTAATAGAAAGCATTACAATCGGCTTCTTCTTCCATTGATGTATTCTTTGAATCTTAGTTTTTCTTTACAATTTCCATGTATTCAACTAGTTGGTGCACCATTTCTTCTTCCTTCATCCCCTCATAGTTGGAATTGACTAACTGCACTTGATTTGAAGCCCCAAATTGAACTCCCTTACTTAAATTTATAACCATGTTCCTAATCATTTTGCACTATGCCTTCAGAACACCTATCTAACACTTTTGTTGAACAAGAGTGCCCATGATTGTTGTTATCTAAGTAGTAACCTGGTGTTCATTCCTGTTCATTTTTGTTGTGTCCATGAAAAGTGAAGTTCTATTACCCTATATAGGCTCCACTTGATTCCTCAGAACATGAAAAATATCCTACAACTATCAATAATCCATCAAAACAATGTTACATTCAAAGCTCCAAATCAATTTTAAATCATCTATGCTACACTCTATCCTATTTGTTTGCTTCACCTTCAAACCCCAAGATACCTAGTAGAGATTCATCCTAGACCCAATTCTTTGTGATACACTATGTCATGTTTCTTTGCTTCACCTTCAAACCCTAGGAGACCCAATAGAGATTCATCATGGACCCAATATTATTTGTGCATCCACCCAACAGAAAATACCTTCTTGAATCCGAAGAGAAATAAAACAGAAAAATAAACTTCCACCTAAATGAGAGATGAGAACACAAGTAGAACCCATAGAACTAGATCTTGAAACAATCTAGATAAATGTGAGCCTCCATGAGATGGAAAGTGTCAAAGGAATCACCTTCCAACCCGTATATACCTTGTATTGATTTTTTTATGAACACTATACAATCTTTTCTACCACCGAATAGAAAATACTTTCTCAAAATCAAAGAGAACTCAAAAAGAAAAAATGAAATTCCCCTTGAAGGAGAGATGAGAACACAAGTAGAACCCCTAGATCCAATGCTTGAGATAATCTGGGAAAATGTGAGCCTCCCTAAACTGGAAAGGGGTTGAGGAGGAGGCTCACTTGCAAACTAAAATAAGACTAAAAACATACATGCAACCCCAACAAAAAAAACATAACTCATTGAGCTTCCATGTAGACTTGAAAACTAGGTCATCTATCTTTGAATTACATATTGTAGAGCCATATTCCCACCTTGACGGGTGAAGTTTATTTCCATGGGTTCAAATTCATGCATATTTGAGAGCCTAGGCATGTAAAGGGGTGTCTCTGATATATTCTCATTACTCACCCTACTAATTGATCGTGATTCCTTGTCTACCATGTGAAGCCTTAATTGGATGTTATGTGCCTTAGTCCTCATATTAAAATAATTATGGAATAGGTTGATTAGAAACAATACCATTGATATCTATGAGCCCCACTTTTAGTTGTGTTTCTTGATTAGCAAAACCATCCACTAAGTGGTTATTCTCCCATAACACATGATAGTACTTGATGTTGGTGAATTTGATTGATTATTTTTTTTTCTTGATCTATCATTGATGATAATAAATTGTCAATTGGGGTAGTGTTCAATACCATTTGGCCTATGATAGCCTTTGAATCTCCCACAACCACCAATGACTAGATACGAGAATCAATCACTATCCTTAGGCCTTGAAATAAGGCATAGGATTCTACTTGATTATTAGATGAAATACCAAGACCCCAGGAGAAATATGTTTCAATTGTTCCTACATGACACATGATGACCCCTCATGCACCTTCCACCCCATACTAAATCGACATCTTAATGCAAATATATGCATTATATTTTAGAGTAAAAGTAATATACCACTATTAGAAGAATGTTAATTTTTCTGAGTCATACCAATTTTCCATAAATAAAAGTTATATATTCTAGGAGATAATTTGATTTCCTACATTTCATATATTTACACCATATTATAATGAGTTGTGCATGTACCTCTAATATTTCCTCCTAGTCAAGAGATTGTTGTTTTCCATATTTCCATTGCAAATAAAGTGTCATGAGAGGGAAGCATGGCTTGAACTAGCCCTATTAGAACTCCTTGTTTTTTTCTAGATATATGGGATAGATTCTTTGATCAAGAGATTGATGTTTATTATGAAGCACTCATCAACAGTGTCGTTATCATTTTTTGAAAAATTGTTTTTTATTCTATGTATTGTGGGATGGGAGAACATTTGTTTATGGTTTATCATGAGGATGTATAATTATAAGTATGTATAGTCTATGAGGACTAGGGGAGTCCAAAGAGGTTTTATTTAGAGACTATATATTTCAAGTTGTATACTCTATATGGGGTCCTTTTATGGATATATGCAATGTTGAAAAGCATTTAAAGAATGTTGTTTCATTTTATATAAATAAAAAGAGAATTTTTTTCCTCGAAAAAATCATGTGGACTCTAGAGAAATAAGTAGAAACCAAACATGATGACCAATTCGTGGACCTTGGAAGCTATATTTTAAATGTATAGGCACCATTCCTCAACATAACGATAACAGAATTAGGAGGATACATTCAACCCTTATAAATGCGAAGCCCATGGTTTCTTAGATGATATCCTACATATTTTTCTTTATCTTATGTTTCTACAATTTTAACGTACCCCAACCCAGTTGGGGCCCATTACTTGTGCAATTACACATAATAATAAAAAAAAATATGATAACAAATCTTGTAGCTTACCAGCTACATGAAAAGACATAGTTCTAACCAATCTACTATTATTAATTTGAATGCAGCTACAACATGCTGAAATAAATATGAATGAAACTAATTAATTTCATACATCATCATATAATTCATTCTCATACACAGAGTAAAACGCACAGCAGTTAAACTCATAAATAACTCAAATGAACACTTATATTTTTAAAATAGTTGTGCAATCAACTGCTTGGGATGGAAGTTCCACCCAACCATAGACTTGTTGTTCCAAAGAACAATAGCAAGTCACCCCCAAGATAGGGCTAGGAATCCAAAAAAGAGTGTATCTCTCATTGTCTACTCGCAGCTCAGATAATCCCATAAACCACTAGCATTCTCCTACAACTATCATGATTTTCACCAGCTCTCTTCCTATCGACCTGTCCAACCCAAGGAATGTACCCCTTCACTCATCTTGGTCTATCATGTATCCCTTTCTTTTATCAAGGTATCTTTGGCACATGTAAATAGGAATATCACTCTTGGGAACTCAAGGGAACTCATTGCTAGGAAAAACTACCAAGAAAACAACCAAAACAAGTTTGTTTCTCCAATGCAACTCACACAAGAGTTCACTCTTCATGCCTGAAAGCTTGGTTCTTCTACGAGCCTAACAACTTGCTTCTTCAGTCTTCAGTTCCAAAAACACTCCAAATTTTTCCCTCCATTGTTTCTCCAGTTATAGTGCACTTATTTTCCTTTTTCTACCATGTTTCTCATGAAAAAACATGACTATTAAAAGTTCCCTCTCTAGCCATATGAATTTCCTCTCTTTTCTCATTTTCTTGACTCACACTCGTCCCAAAACTAATTGAACTCGGTCACATTCTCCCAATAACTATGGGATGTGACTTTTTACACCCACCCTCTTATAGGTATTCAATTATTAGGTTCTTCCCAACTCAAAGGAAAGGTCATAAGGTTCACTTAAAACATTAAAAATGAGAAAAAAAAATTGGAATTAGACTCATGGATTAAAAACCCTTTTCTAGACCCATCCTCTCTTGTGGATAACTCATCCCCTATTAAAATTCTGAAAATGAAATTCACATATTACATCACTTTTCCATAGCCCCATTCATATCTACAGTATGCATTAATTAAACTAGGGATTATAGTGGGGATGTTACATTACCCCTCCCCTACTATTGTGCATTGTCCTAGATGCACAACATTGTTGGACATATTGTCATTGATGTCAACATTCGATATCATTATGATGTGATGATGAGTTTTTATGAACAACAATGCAGAGGAATATACCTAAAGCTAAGGAGAGGTAGCATATTAGATTTCACAAGATCAAAGCAATGCAGAAATACCATCAGGATCAAATTCCCAACAGATCAATGATCTTGATCAATTAGAATCCAAGTACAAAACCAAAAATCTCAGAAGGGAAACCACATTGCAGGGATGATGAGTTTTTATGAACAACATGCAGAGGAATCTACCAAAAAGATCAGAAGGGAAAGTGCATTGCAAAAACGCAATCAGGATTGAAATCCCCATAGTAAAACTACAAAATAATCAAGGGAGAATTTTTTCCACTGATGTAGATTTCAGGACAAACCAGGACCGTTAGATGAAGTCAACTTGCTCAAGGTTTAATCGGGGAATCTCACTACGAGACAATTGAGAATTGGGAACAAATAACCCAAAGTCTCGAAGGTCGAAATGAATCTAGACCATTGATGTAAAACTAATCATAGTCATTGGGTCAAGGATTCATGAGATCCCTAATAGCCAAAATCCTGACAACCGTTGGATCATGTTAAGCTTCTCGTGTCAAACATGGATCGTGAGATGAATTCAAGTTTCTCGAGGTTTATTCAGGGAATCTCACTTCGGAGAATTGAGAATTGGGAACGAATAACCCAAAGTCCCAAAGGATGAAATGAATCTAGACCATTGATCTAGAACTAATCACAGTCATTGGATCAAGGATTCATGATATCCCTAATAGCTGAAATCCAGACAACTGTTGGATCGTGTTAAGCCTTTTACGTCAAAGATGGATCATTAGATGAAGTCAACTTTCTCGAGGTTTATTTTTGGAATCTCACTTCGGAAGAATTGAGAATTGGGAATGAATAACCCAAAGTCCCGAAGGCCTAAATAAATCTGGATCATTGATCTAAGAGTTGATCACGGTCGTTGGATTAAGGATTCATATCAACCTACGACCGGGAGGAGTACATGTGCCACGTCAGGAGATCCACGTTAGCAAGGAAATGTGGCGCAATCAAATGGTGACAAGTGTTAAGGTCCAGTTGGAATTTTAGGTACCCAAAAGTCTCAAATCTAAGTGACACGTGGTAGCCACTCGGTCAGTGCCAAGTCAGTAGTGACGTCAGCAATTTATGTCACTCTGGGAGTTTGTCCTTTAGGGGAAACCAAGAATTACCTGAAGCGTCGAAGATTGAATTCAATGCTAATCATTGATCTAAGATCCCCCGTATTATCACATAACTATTAGATCAAAACGTAGTGGAAAAATGACGTAAGATCTACCAGGTTGACCACTTCGACGCTGACCAACTCTGGTGGAAATTGGAACAACAATTACCTGGTCCTCTGAAATATTGAAGTCTCGAAGCTCCAAAGTAATATCTAACCGTTCGTCGAGAAGGAAGATTCACGGTCGATATCGCTGACAGAACAAACTCTTGGAATGGTTAAGCCCACGACCCTAGCTCCTAGACATGTGGAGGTTATCAAGAAGAAAGTAATAATAAGCACTTCAACGAAATGTACTCCAGAAGGTTGAAAGATTGCAGAGGCCCAAAGTCCCGAAGTAAACAGTGGTCATCCATCTCAACCTTTGATTAACTCATAGTCGTTGGATTAAGCAGTGGAAGGATAGTGTAAGGATCAAATATAGACCATTGATTTGGTTCCAAGAATCATGCCAAACATCAGATCAACCCTTGTGAGAGGTAACCACTTCGGAGAGTTGAAACTACGAAATATTGGATGAGAGATAAAACGCTCGAAGGTTGAAGTACCGAAGGACTAGGTTTCAACCCCGGGTCATGGGTTACGAACACATAAGCCATGAGGCACTAGGAACATCGCTTAAATAATAAGTCCATGGTTTTGCACATATGGTCACATGTAAATGGTTTGAAGGAAGCACCTCTGCATAATTTGATTTCTGCAATATTTGCAGAGACATGGAATCAAGTTAAAATAAATTGATCTATACCTGTGATTGATTTATGAAAATCACTCTCACTAAATTAAAATCCTTCAAAATAATGTTTGAATAATAATAAAGATTATTGTTAATTTAATGAAGAGGTGCAATGGTACAAACAAAGGGAGGTAATGATCATAACTCACAACCAAATGGAAGATTACATAAACAACAAAGAATGGTGAGAAAAAAGTGTCTCTACAATTCAGATCAGAAGATCAAAACAGAAGCTGAGTCCAAGAAGAAGAATTGATTATTGTTATGAAGTGAGGGTGGAAGGGAGGAGCACAGAAGGATTCATTTCCTTCACTAAGTAAAGATAAGGGAGTTGGTACTTCCTAGGGTTGGTGCCCTAAAAATAAGGGAGTTGGTTCTTCCTAGGGTTGGTTCCCTAAAAACAAGGGAGTTGGTGCTTTCTAGGGTCGGTGCCCTAAAAACAAGTGAGTTTGTGCTTCCTAGGGTTGTTTCCCTAAAGGCAAGAGAGTTGGTGTTTCCTAGGGTTGGTTCCCTAAAAACAAGGGAGTTGGTGCTTCCTAGGGTTGGTTCCCTAAAGACAAGGGAGTTGGTGCTTCCTAGGGTTGTGCCCTAAAGAAGGGGATTTGTGTCTCCTAGAGTTGGTTCTCTAAAAAGGATTTGGTTCAAAGACAAGTGGGAGTTGGTACTTCCTGTGGTTGGATCCCTAAAGAAGGATTTGTAAGGTTCCATTGGTGCTCTAAAAGGATTGGTTTTCTTCACTATTCTTCATAAAATCCTTGTAATTCCTATTACCGTATTTGTATTCACTTTTGCAAACAATTCTTATTGTTGATCTATTTGAAAAAATTTAAACAAAATATATAATTTAATTGTTGAAAGGGTAATTTAACATTCTACCCCCTGCCCCCCCCCTCAGTATTCCATCAATTGGCATTAGAGCAAGTGATTTCAACACAGTCTAACAACTGGAAGGTAGATCTTGAAGATGGATCAACAAGAAGGAATGTCTAGCAACAAAACACCATTGTTCAATGGAGGTGGCTATGATCCATGGAAAATAAGAATGAAAAACTTCTTGTTGGATCTTGGTTTTGATATCTGGCAATATGTTGTAGATGGTTACACTACACCAACTGCTCCACCCAAAGATGATGTAGGAAATAAAATCTGCAATGAAAACTCAAGAGCAATCAATGCAATTCTAGGAGGGTTGACAAATTCTATATGTGTGAAAGTTATGCATTGTAATTCAGCCAAATAAATCTGGGACAAATTGGAGGTTGTCTATGAAGGAGATAGCAAAGTCAGGGAAGCCAAACTATAGACTTATAGAACTCGATCTAAAAATCTGAAAATGAAAGAAGAAGATAACATTGTTGAATACTTATATAGGGTAGATGAAGTGTTTTATTCAATCAGAGAAACAAGAGAAGAACTTATAGATAAACCTATTGTGCAAAAGATACTAAGGTCATTACCTATGAGATGTGATTCCAAGATTTCTACAATTGAAGATAGGCATGATCTTGACACACTCACAGTTGATCAGCTTCATGGAATTTTTATAGCATATGAAATGAGAAAAAGGAATGATAAACCAGCAAAAGATGAAACAACCTTTAAATCATCTAAATCAAAGAAGAAACAGGAACATATGTCTCATGAACATTAGCTAGACATATCCGATGTAGAAGAGGCCAACTTTATAAAGAAACTCTAGAAAGGATCTAGAAAATATAAAGGAAAGTTACCCTTAATATGTTTCAACTGTGGAAAAATAAGACACTTTTCCAATAAATGTCCCCATCCTAAGCAGGAGGAAAGTGATACGAAAGAACCTTCAAAAATCATAAGAAAATCAACACTAATAATAAAAAGAAGTTCTACAAGAAAAATAAAATGTCCTCTACCCAAAAAGACAGTAGTTCATCAGAATAAAATGAAGAAGACGAACCAGAGATTCTATTTATGGGAATAAAAACTCAAGATGATGAACATTCAGAAGATGAATAAGAAGTGAACTTTGAAGAAGAAATCCTCACTGTAATTGAAGAACTAGGAAAAAATAAAAAATAAAACAGGGTACTAAGGGGAGATCTTCTAGAGATTAAAGAAGCTACAAAATCAAGAGAGAGGGAAGTTTCCAAAACCATCAAAGAGTCAAAACAGACCATCAGTGATTTGAATTCCAAGCTCCTGGAAGCTAATAAAATTGAAGAAGTCATTTTACAACAACTTAATGATAAAAAAAAAACAAGTATGTGAGTAACTAGAAGCTAAGATTAAGCTGCTAAAAAGTGAAATTGAGAAAGAAAAGAAAGGATCAAAATATGGAAATAGTTCAAAGATCTTGGATGGAATTCTCAGTAGTCATAGGTCACCAAACAACAGGATTGGTTTGGGATACACCCAAGACTCAACTTCTACATCACAGGGATCTATCAAAAGACCAATCAATTACGCAGATGCTCTAAAGGGCTCCTCAAGAAGAGAAGATAATAAAGCAAATATGATACCATTGAAAAATGTTCCACATAAACAGAAATCAACATTCCCATTAAAGTAAAAAATGACAGGAAGAATACAATCACTAGAAGGAATCCCCCGAATAAATATCTATTTATTGGATATTGTTACTCTTCCAATAATTGTGGTCATAAGGCAGTACACTGCAAAGCTTATGGACAACACAATAACAGAAATGTCCAAATATATAAGAGCAATAGGTACAATACAGAGAAGAGAAACTACAACTCATTTTCTCCTTTGCAAAACTTCAATATTGAATGTCAAAAATGCAACAACTATGGTCATAAAACCAGAGACTGTAGATTACCAATGCAATCCTTAAATATAGGAAACCCTAACAAACAGAATAAGAAGATATGGAAAAGAAAATTTGAAGTACCAAGCAAGAAAGATGATGAATATATTGCTCCTGAAATTGATGAAGTTAATAATAGGAGATTGGTGGGTAAAACTTCTAATAAGAAATATAATAATCCAATCTATGCATATAAAGTAGATCAAGATCAAGACAAGAAAACTCTTAAAGAAAAATCTGACACAATTCCAGAACTTGATAATTTCATACAAGAAGATTGTCCATTACCCAACAAATGGAAAATAAAAAAGGAAAATTCTCAAAACAAGGATAAAGAAGCTTATGGTGCACAAAATAGTGGCGATGATGATGGATCTTCAATAGTAGAACAACCAGAAGAATTGAATGATGATGATCTCAGAAGTTTTCCAATGTTATTTTCATGATCCACTGAAACTCCTTCTCAAAGAAAAAAAATAGAAACAAAGAAGGGAAGCAGAAATTAGGGAAGACTTCAAAATTGTTCCTATTGATATTCCTATGAGTATTGAAGCACAGAAAAATGAATAGATAACTAGGATCATCAAAAACATCATGGTTTGATGATATAACTCTATGCAAGTTCTGAAATAGTTTGTTGCAGGTCTTCATCTACCCAGGAACAATGCAGGTTATGTATTCTCCCAGTAAAGTCATATGATATGATCATGCATTGATCCGAAAGTGGTTATAAGTGGACAAACCATAAGGAAGTTAGTATGTTGTATATAGTGGTATACATGGCATATTGTAGAGATGATAGGGGGAGAGACCTTGTCAGGAAGAACCACCCTTTCAGAAACAAAGTGAGGAGAACAGTTGGAAGAAGAGAAAGAATATTGTTAGGGGGAGTCATTCAGTTATGGCAGGCAAAGCATGATTCCAAGGGGAGTTACCCGAGTTCAAATTTTGGTCAGCAGCATACAGACAAATATAGATTAATCATAGGGGGGGGAACCCTTTTCCATTGATGTCAAAGGGGGAGAGTAACTTGAGAGGAGAGAAGCATCATCACAGGGGGAGTTTGTGTATGAAGTTGGTGTGTTTCCCTCAATGACAAAGGGGGATATTATTGGACATATTGTCATTGATGTCAACAGTCGATGTCATTATTATGTGATGATGAGTTGTTATGAATAACATGCGGAGGAATCTACATAAATCTTAGGAGAGGAAGCGTATTAGATTTCACAAGATCAGAGCAATGCAGAAACACCATCGGGATCAAATTCCCAACAGATCAATGATCTTGATCAGTTAGAATCCAAGTACAAAACCAAAAATCTCATAAGGGAAAGAGCATTGCAAGGATGATGAGTTGTTATGAACAACATGTAGAGGAATCTACCAAAAATATCAGAATGGAAAGAACATTGCAGAAACGCAATTAGGATTGAAATCCCCACAATAAAACTACAAAAGAATTGAGGGAGAATCTTGTCCACTGATGTAGATTTTGGGACAAACCAGGACCGTTAGATGAAGTAAACTTTCTCAAGGTTTAATCGGGGAATATCACTCTAAGATAATTGAGAATTGGGAACGAATAACCCAAAGTCTCGAAGGCCAAAATGAATCTAGACCATTGATCTAGAACTGATCACAGTCATTGGATCAAGGATTCATGAGATCCCTAATAGTTGAAATCTCGAAAACCATTGGATCATGTTAATATTCTCGCATCAAATATGGATCATTAGATGAATTAAAGTTTCTCTAGGTTTATTCATGGAATATCACTTCGAATACTTGATAATTGGGAATGAATAACCCAAAGTCTCAAAGGCCAAAATAAATCTAGACCATTGATCTAGAACTGATCACAGTCATTGGATCAAGGATTCACGATATCCCTAATAGACGAAATCTCAACAACCATTGGATCGTGTTAAGCCTTTCGCGTCAAAGATGGATCGTTAGATGAACTCAACTTACTCGATCTTTATTCAGGGAATCTCACTTTGGGAGAATTGAGAATTGGGAACGAATAACCCAAAGTCTCGAAGGCTGAAATAAATCTGGACCATTAATATAAGAGTTGATCACAATCGTTGGATCAAGGATTCATATTAACCTATGACTAGGTGGAGGACATGTGCCACGTTAGGATATCCACGTCAGCAAGACCACGTTAGCAAGGACACGTGGTGAAATCAAATGGTGACAAGTGTCAAGGTCCAGTTGGCATTTTAGGTACACAAAAGTATCAAGTATAAGTGACACATGGAAGCCACTCGGCCAGTTCCAAGTCAACAATGACATCGACAAGTTATGTCACTCTGGGAGTTTGTCCTTCGGGGGAAACAGGAAATTACCAGAAGCGTCGAAGGTCGAAGTCAATGTTAATCATTGATCTAAGATCCCCCAGATTCTCACATAACTATCAGATCAAAACGTAGTGTAAAAATGAAGTAAGATCTATCAGGTTGACCACTTCAGCATTGACCAACTATGGTGGAAATTGGAACAACAATTACACGGTCCTCCAAACCCCCGAAGTCCCAAAGCTCCGAACTAAGATCTAACCATCCATCAATAAGAAATATTCACGGTCGAGATCGTTGACAGAACAAATGCTTGGAATGGTTAAGTCCATGGTCCTAGCTCTTGGACATGTGGAGGTTATCAAGAAGAGAGTACTAATAAGCACTTCGTCTAAATGTACTCCAGAAGGTTGAAAGATTGCAGAGGCCCGAAGTCCCAAAGTAAACAGTGGTCATCCATCTCAACCTTTGATTAATTCATAGCCATTGGATTAAGCAGTGGAAGGATAGTGTAAGGATCAAATCTAGACCATTTATTTGGTTCCAAGAATCACACCAACCATCGGATCAACCCTTGTGAGAGGTAACCACTTCGTAGAGTTGAAACCCTGGAAGATTGGATGATAGAGAAAATGCTTGAAAGCTGAAGTACCAGAGGACTAGGTTCCATCCCCCGGTCATGGGTTACGAACACATAATCCATGAGGTGTTGGGAACATCGCTTAAATAATAATCCCATGGTTTTGCGCAGATGGTCACATGTAAATGGTTTGAAGGAAGCACCTCTGAAGAATTTGATTTCTGCAATATTTGCAGAGACATGGAATCGATTTAAAAGAAATCAATCCATACTTGTGATCGATTAATGAAAAGTACTCTCACTAAATTAAAAGCATTCACAATATTTTTTGAATAATAATAAAGATTATTGTTAATTTAATGAAGAGGTGTGATGGTCCAAACAAAGGGACACAATTATTTATAGCTCACAACCAGTTGGAAGATTATATAAACAAGAAATAATGGTGAGAAGAAAGTGTCTCTACAGTCCAGATAAAAAGATCAAAACAGAAGCAGAGTCCAAGAAGAATAATTGATGATTCTTATGAAGTGAGGGTGGAAGGGAGGAACACAGAAGGATTCATATCCTTCACTAAGTAAAGATAAGGGAGTTGGTACTTTCTAGGGTTGGTGCCCTAAAAAAAAGGGATTTGGTGCTTCCTAGGGTTGGTGCCCTAAAGACAAGGGAGTTGGTGCTTCCTAGGGTTGGTGCCCTGAAGAAGGGGATTTGTGTCTCCTAGAGTTGGTGCTCTAAAAAGGATTGGTGTCCTTCACTACTCTTCATAAAATCCTTGCAATTCCTATTAATTATATTTATATAATTGATTTTACAAACAATTCTATTGTTGTTCTATTGTGGTAATTAACAAAATATAAAAGTAACTGCTAATTGTTGAAAAATGGTAATATTGATTCACCCCACCCCCCCTCTCAGTATTCCAAACAAGCATTGTTGATGTGTTTTCCTGGAACCCATCAACTAAGTGATTGGGGTAAGTGAACCTATTTTTATTTCAAATAGAGACAAAAAAAAATTGAAATTGGAAAGTTCCAAACAATCTTCAATTGTTGATCGTGAAGACCCAACAAGTTTTCAATCAGCTTCAGCTCTCTGGTTCTTCTTCATGAAAGTCTAACGGGAGTATTTTCTCTTTGAAACAAAAGAAGACATACTAAAAGAAGGAAAACACTTATGCCAAGATTCTCACTAAAAATCCCTATGTCTCAGCTCTGTTCAACACTTTATAGAATCTAAAACAGAGCTCATGTGCCCAAGATCTATCATTTTTCTCCCATATATTGTTGCCCCATACTTGTCATTTTTTCCATTTTCCTCCTTCTCCACTCTCACACTTTATACTTAGCCATTTTTCCTTCTTTCCACTGTACTCTCCTTCCTCACTACTCTCCATACTTGGACACTTTTTCCAATCCTTCACACTATTTTCATACTTAACCATTTTCATACTTATCCCATTTCCATTTTTATAATACCCACCACTTACTCATTTTTCATAATTCATTTCCACATTCATTTTCATAATTCATTTAATTTTCCATGACCACTTAGTCATTTTCATTATTATTTTCATAATTCATTTTCATTTTCCATTTACCATTTTACTTTACCTATTTCCTTTTTCCATTTCCTTTTGCCATTTTTCATATTCCATTTTCCATTTTCCTATTTATATTTTCTTTTTCCAATTTCGTTTTTCCATATTTCATATTTTGTTTCCATTTCCTTATTTCCAAGTAACTATGTGACTTACCTCCCCAACACTTAGTCATTTTTCATGACTTACCACGTTTTACTCATTTTTTACACTTAGTCATATCTTTGCGATGCGGGAGACCAACATGTTCCATATCCGTGTTTCCCCATGTCACGTGTCCCACAAAACCACGACCCTCAATTTTCACCTCTATATTCCCCGTTACCGAAATTTCACGAGTCCTATAACTAGTTTATTTTGACTTTTGAATGCGGATGTGGGAGACCATACCCTCATCTCCACCTTCTACTCCCACGTGACTTATCTTATTTTTACTCACTTTTACACTTATTTTATTTTTCAATTGCGGATACGGGAGTCCTCCTCTTCCACCATTTTCACCTCATCATGTATTTTGTCCAGCATCCGCAATCCTACCTTTAACATAATGCACTTTCCATTTCCCTTTTTTCACCTCATACTTAGTCATTTTACTGAGTTTTACCTCCTCACCTACCTCCTTTACCTTTGTAACTCCAAAAACACTTCATTTAATTTCTTAATATTATTTCATATCCTAAGTTTCTTCTCCCTTTCGTTGACCTACCATATTGGGACATGTGGCAATGACATAGACCTACCCTCAAGTGAGACATGGACGTGACATGTCATGGATTCACAGGTTAACTAGGTAATGATTGGGCGACCAAAATATTACCAAGGCATGATTTTTTCTAAGGCACAAGAACTACACTAAGGCTTCCATAAGCTCCTGTATTTAACACACGAATGATAAGGATTATGTTTTCATTATAAACACAAATAGTTTCCCTTTCTAAATGAATGTGGGACTAAAAAGGTGGAATCAAATCAAGGGACAAGATTCACCCACGAACCAGATCAATGGTGGTTGAGTCTCCATCTTCTAGAGCTCATATATTTTGATCCAGACCTTTGTTTGGGGGAAAAGAGACCTCGTTGGAAAGGTAATTTGACAAGGAAGACAATGGAATAGGTTTCAATGGATTAATTTGGCCATAATATTTCTAGAAATTAAAATAACATTCAGATCTATTTTCATAGCTTCTCGGGAAATTTATTTGGAACCTCAACTTCCCGAGGCTATAAGTTGATATCTAGACCTCCAAATTTCACTCAAGATGGCTAATTTGAAAGCCAAAATAATGAATATTATTTATAGAATTGTTTCTGTGGATGAGAATTCACTTATCATGCTCAGAAAATTAAAATAAAGTCGATGTTTTTCAAGAAACCAACTTCAAATTTTCAGAAATAAAAGTTTATTTATTAACTTTTATAAAAGGGGTGAAGTGGGTCCCACTTGAAGGCACGAATTTCAATGACCTAATTCATTAATAAGTGTTTAATCAATTATTAATTTATAGGATCTACTCTTCATTCCAACAAGAAGAATCACATGAGAAACTTCCAAAATAGCATAAACCCTAGTTGCTAAGACAAAGCATTTCAAAGAAGCATTGGGAGTAGATTTAAAATGGAGAGCACCATCAAAGAAGAGGTTAGATGATCAGAATAGAATTTTTCAACCTTCAGTGTGTAACTAACTTTCTCATCTGCAAACACATATCTCCATCTTCTTGCTTCTTCTTTTACTACTTGATTTCTCTCGGGGCTTTGGGTTTGTATGTTTGAGATTGAGCATAAGGTTGAGTCTTTAGGTGTTTTTCTTTTATTCTTCTAGGTATTTTCCTAAAATATAAATAGGAGTATTTTACAGCCATATATATGGTTGATAATGTTAACTGTGTTGTCTAATAGATTCATGGAGGTTTGGTTTTTTTGTTTGGCAGGCTTTGTTTCTGAGCATTAGTCAACCGGTTTACTGAAATTCCTTGTAATGTGAAATATATTTTTTGAATTGCACTCCCCAGAGAAATGTTTCGATGCATAACTTTAATGATTTCTCAGACTTTGATATTTTTGAGTATCAGAATTTTGCAGTGTGCTCATCATATTCTTTTTCAGTTTTAAATGCCATACTCATTTAAGGTTCTCTGAAGTGATCAACCCCACTTTGCTCCTCTCTTTCTTGTGAGAAAATATGGTTGTATATTTTTCATGCATATGTTTCAAAGGGATGTTATAATAAAGTTGAGCACATATTTATTTTGATATCGAATCCTTTCTTATCTTTTTATTGTTAAGAAAATGTTTGGTACATTTTGTGTTGGATTTTAATGTTGTTCAATTACATTCAGTTACTTTATAAATTTACTTGAACTGAAGCATAAACCATGAACAATAGCAGCAATAATGACCAAGATCACAAGAAGAATAACCATGCAAAAAGACACAAGTACAATAGAAAATGCTTATATTAAATTGATGTTATTACAATGATGAGAGTTTCATATATATAGAACATATGGTGACCATCCATGAAAGGATGTGTCACTTGGATAATAAGTAACTATTTATTTACTAGGTATATTTATACGTTGTATTATAAATATTATGTCATATATTATATTATATATATATATATATATATGGAAGAATGTATTCCCGATGTTGTCCAAACATTAACACTCCCTCTCAACGAGAGAGACATTCTCAACCAAGGTTGTTCACCATAGGTACACCCCCATGAGTGAATGT
>SNQJ01S0015167.1:59416-96530 GCA_010110895.2 Picea sitchensis
TGTCATGGGTCCACATAAATCTGTATGAACCAAGTCTAAGATCCCCTTGGATCTATTGTCGCTGCTCAGAAAGGACCTCTTGGCATTCTTTCCAAGAGCACAACCTCTGCAAATGCCATTGTTTCCAACATGGATCTTCGGAAGGCCTGTCACCATCTTCCCCAGAGCGGGAAGAGCTCTATAATGTAAATGAGCAAGTCTCCTATGTCATAGTTCACTCAAACTAATAGAATCATGTATTAAGGCCTGAACTGGTCAAATAGTCAATCTGTACAATCTGTCCTCTTGAACACCAATCGCCTGGGCATAATCCGTACTAGAGTTCTTGTTCCATGCAAGAACTTTTCCATCAGAGAAAGGAACCTTTTATCCTTTGTTCTCTAAGGATGAAATAGAGACAAGGTTCCTTCTCATCCCAGGTACAAATAATACATCGCTCAAATGGAGTGGGGTGCCAGAATCCAATTGTAAGGAGGTGGATTCAACTCCCTTCACAGTATATCTCGCATAATCACCAAGTACAACATGCAAACGAGATTCTTTCTCTACTAGATCTGTAAGGTTCTCTCTGTATCCAGTCAAATTTCTGGAAGCACCACTGTTAATCAACCAAACATCATTACTAGTAGGAACCATACTTGAGAGGGATGAAATGAAGAAGAAATCTTCATCGTTCATTCTTGCATTCCTTGACTTCCTCTGAGGTGGTTCTAAATCAACATTAGTAGTGGAAGCATGTTGTTTTCCTTTCTTCCATGTAGGACAATTTTTCGCATAGTGTCCATACTTGTCACATATGAAGCACTGAACCTTTGACATGTCCTTTTTGTGCTTAAAAGTTGGTGTTGACTTCCTTCCTTTAAAGATTTTGCCGAAACCTCTTCTTTTTCCTTGGATTTTCCTTGCACGAGCGGCAAGGGCCTGATTTTCATCATGATGGGGACATTGCATGCCTCTAGCTGCAAGTCTGGTCTCCTCTTGAGTACATTCTGCCCATAAACGATCAAAATTGGGCAATTTGGATCGTCCACTGATACTTTGAATGAATGTCTCCCAATGGCTTGGAAGACCATTAAGGGTAATCATGACAAGTTCTCTATCAGAGATGATTTCACCAATAGCACCCAACTAACCTCTAGTCTCTGAAATCTTCATGAAGAAGGTGGCAACTATATCAGACTTCGTCATCTTGAGATTTTGAAGTTGGTGTCTCAAGACAAGTGCTCTGTTGGTGTTGTTACTCTCAAACAACTTCTTCAAGGCATCATACATCTGCTTAGTTGTCTTCAAGTTGGAGATGTGAGGGATTAAATGGTCTCTCACAGAATAGATGATGATTTTTCTGGTTTCTGCATCATTCTTCCTCCATTGTGATTTTTCTGCATCATCAGTTGATTCTGGTACAACTTCTTCAACACACTTCATTAGTTCACTCTTTTATAGAGTGATGAGCAATCTAGATTTCCAAGAACTGAAGTTGGTTTTTCCATCAAGCCTATCTTCCACCAAAATATGGTTCACCATGGTTATTGGAAGAGTGCAGAATTTTAGCCTGAGTTGTAGTTGCAACAAAACAATGAATTGCAGGAAAGGTACGACGAGTTGTTGTAGAAGGTCAATGCATGTGAAATAGTATTCTTTTAAGAACGTTGCTCTGATACCATGTTGGATTTTAATGTTGTTCAATTGCATTCATTTACTTTATAAATTTACTTGAACTAAAGCATAAACCATGAACAATAGCAGTAGTAATAACCAAGATCACAAGAAGAATAACCATGCACAGAGATATGAGTACAATAGAAAATGCTTATATTAAATTTATGTTATTACAATGATGAGAGTTTCATATATATAGAACATATGATGACCATCCATGAAAGGATGTGTCACTTGGATAATAAGTAACTATTTATTTACTAGGTATATTTATACGTTGTATTATAAATATTATGTCATATATATATATGGAAGAATGTATTCCCGATGTTTTCCAAACATCAACATTTTGTTGGAATATTGGTTGTTGTCATTGATGTCAACCCTAGCCATTGGATCTTGGACCCCACAGTTGATCAAAGTAGATAGACATGAAGGAAATTACACTTGCAAATACAACACCCATGGATGGATAGTATAAGTCATGCCGCTTCCAGTGGTATGTGGCATGTCACGTGGCTCCTCATGATTGAGGAGAAATGAATTTTTGAAGATGACAATGTGAATTGAAGCAGAAACTACATGCCGACCCTAATGTTAAAAGGAAATGACATAAACGGTATAAATGCATCTCATTATACATTCTTTTTTCAACACACACAAGTTTTTTAATGAACAAGGAGATATAAGTTGAATTTCATAGAAAATATGAAGTAAAGAAGGCCGAATTTCAAGGGAGGAAGAAGTCTTTTGGTGATGTGTTCTATGGTATGTTATTTGCAGGTCATCTTACCATTTTCTCTATAAAAAAAAATCTAGAACGATTCAGATGGTGAAATTTGTATTCTATTGAGAAGACATATCTAGGTACCTTTGGTAAAAATGTCATCTCTTTATTCACTATAATTTTGGAGATACACTATGTGGAAGATAGGGTTTTTGACTAGTCCTGAAGCTAGTCATAAATAGGTGTTCCGGGTAAAACAGTCATATCGTATTCATAGAGAATCCAAATGAAGTGAGACCAATTGCATTGGAAAGAGTGAATTCTTTCATTTCCTGTGTACGAATTTCATAATCTTATGTTAAATATTGAGCGCGGGCATTCTGTACAAGTTCGCTCTCCTGAATGAACCAGAATTGAATAAGGTCTACCATTTTCTCTATAACTCTTTTTCTAGGAGGATTCAAGGAGTGAAACTTGGAGGAGTTTTAGAGAATACATTGAGTTATATTATCTATAGGATCAAATTATTCTAAGAAGTGGAGAATTGCAGAAGTTGAAGAAGTCCCGGGAAGCATTATCAGGTTCTATGTGATGGTTGGTCAATGGTGATAATTTAATGTAAATTTTTATTATCTCTCAAATATTCTTGGGTGGAAGGAAGGGGAAAGGATGGAGAGGTCAACCCTCTCTTGATATTGGAGGATTTTATCTTCCTTTTGGATTTTTATCCCTCCCTTTATATTTGGAAGTTGTAGCTACCTTTGGAAGTCATTACTTCCTTTGAACAATAACTATTGGTTATTTCTCATATATTGTGCATGGTGTATTATGGTGTATTGGTGTAACTCTTCTACTATTGTTCATTGCTCATTGGATATAATTGAATATATAATATGGTTGAATTATAATTTGAAAACGTTTTTAAATAGTACTTGATATTGATTCACCCCCCCTCTCAGTATCATCAATTGGTATCATAGTCGATTGCTTTCAGAACAGTTTAACCATTGGAAGGAAAATCCTGAGCATAGATGGATGACCATGACCACATTCCAAATTGGATTCAACGATTAGTTGGAAGAAATTATGCATATTGGAGTGATAGAGTGAAAACTTACCTAACATCTTTGGGAGTAGACATTTGGTACTACGTTGTAAATGGCTATGTAATCCCAAAGAATGATCCAACTGATCCAAATGAGAAGAAGCTTATGAGTTGTAATTCAAAATCCAGACATGTTATTCTAGAAGCATTGGAACCAACCATTTCCAGCAAAGTGATGGGATGCATCACTGCTAAAGAGATATGGGACAAACTAAAGAGTATCTATGAAGGTGATCCAAAATTTAAGCAGGTCAAGCTTCAACGACATAGAGCAGAATTTGAAAATTTGAAGATGGATGAAAAGGAAGATATTGCAACCTATTTTCTTAAATTTTATGAATTTTTTAATGCTATCAGAAGATTAGTTGAAGATCTCAATGAATCCTTGGTTGTACAAAAAGTTTTGAGATCACTTCTCTTGAAGTATTATGCTAAGGTCTCTGCCATTGAAGAAACTAGGGACTTGACAAAAATGACAATGGATGAATTACATGGGTCTCTTATAGCATATGAAATGAGAACAGGTACAGAAAGTGACTAGCCAAACAATAATGCAACCTTTAAATCCATAAATAAGACAAAAGATAAGGATAACGACCTCGATGAAGAAATAGAAAATTTCGTAAGAAGGTTCCAGAAAGGAACTGGAAGATACAAAGGTAAGTCTCCTCTCAAATGCTTTAACTATGGTAGAATAGGACATATTGTTGAAAACTGCTACTATAAAAAGAGAAGTCTCAACAATAAAAAGAACTTCTACTCCAAGGATGATGACATCTCCTCAGATGAGAGTGATGAAGAAAATAATGATGGAGGAGAAGTCCTCTTCATAACCCAAGAAACCCAGGATGATGATCACAAGAGTTCTAAAGAAGAAGAAATCATTTCTGAAGAATATTCAGATGAAGAAACCAACCCTGATTCCTTTAGGGGATACAAAGACAACGTAGAGAGTGAACAAGAAGATGAGAATCTTGAAAAGTTGAAGCATGTTGAAACTAAAAATAACAAGCTTAGAAACACGAACATAATACTAAAATGTGAATTGAGTAGTTGTGAAGAAGAGAATTACAGGCTTGAAAATACCATTGGTAGCTTTAAGGAACAATTAGAAGATTATGAGAAATTGAAAGAAGAATTGGATCACACAAAAGAGGAGCTACTATTGACAATAGAAAAGTTGAAGTTTGAAAAAAAGCACTGAAAATTAGATGAGATCCTTAGCAGTCAGAGATCTTCAAACGAAAAGACAGGACTAGGATACAATGATAGTTTGAAGACAACAAAACAAGAGAAGGAAGATGAAAAGGATGAAACCAACACTCCAGAGCAAGTTGAACAACAAGATAGAAGACTAGAATTCAAAAGGAATGAGACATCAAGAAGATCCTCTCCCATCAGGTATGAAAGAAATCATTATGAAGGAAACTACAGAAGAATAGATCATGAACGCATATGGACCACACCACAAAGAAGATCACTTACTCCCAGGTATCAAAATTTATTTCTTGGACATTGTTATACTTGTGGAAACTTTGAACACAAGGCAGTCAATTGTAGAATCAATGAAAGGAATAACTATGCAAGCTACATGAATGGTGAAAATAGTAGATATGGAAATGTTTATAGACCTGTCAACAGAAATCATAATCCATTTGACCTATTAATGGATCAAAATATTGTATGCTACAAGTGCAATAATCTTGGTCACAAAGCACGAGATTGCAGAGAGATGAAGGAAGATAATCCTATGCCAAATTTCCCTATACCAACTACAACATGGAAAAGGAAAGAAATTTCACACAATCAAAACTGTCAAATAGCATTGGTCACTAAAGAATGCAAAGAATAATATGAATGGTTCATAGATAGTGGGTGCTCATCTCATATGACCGGAGATCAAAACGAATTTGTCATCTTGAAGAAAAATGGTGGAAATGTTGCATTTGGAGATGAATCATCTACCAAAATACTTGGAAAATGAACTGCAAAGCTTGGAAGTGAAAATGTAAAAGAAGGAAAAGTCCTATTGGTTGAAGATCTGAAGAATAATCTCCTCAGTTTCAGCAAAATATGTGATCAAGGATACACTCTTATGTTTGACTCCCAAAAATGTAAAATCAGAGAAAAGAACTCAAGAAGATTGGTTGCAACTGCAACAAGAAGACCGAACAATACATACATCCTAGACATGAAGAAGAGAGAGAAGACATAAGCCACACAAAAGGATTCCAAGGAAGAAAAACTCCCAAAGACCAAAAATAAGGATGAAGTATTATTGAGTGCCACATGTTCAGGGGGAGCCGCCCCAAAGAAGAAGGTCACCTTATGCCATTGAACTCAGGGGGAGTAGCCCCACCCTTTGTTATTGGTTTCAAAGGGGGAGATAAATTGGGATCATGATGACAGGGGGAGCATGAGTGTTTCCATCAATGACAAAGGGGGATATTGTTGGAAGATCGGTTGTTGTCATCAATGTCAACCCTGGCCATTGGCTCTTGGACCCCACAGTTGATCGAAGTAGATAGACATGAAGGAAATTACACATGCCGATACAACACCCATGGATGGATAGTATAATTCATGTCGCTTCTGGTGGTATGTGGCACGTCACGTGGATCCTCGCGATTGAGGAGAAATGAATTTTTGAAGATGACAATGTGAATTTAAGCAGAAACTACATGTCGACCCTAATGTTAAAAGGAAGTGACATAAAGGGTATAAATAAATCTCATTATACATTCATTTTTCAACACACATAAGTTTTTTAATGAACAAGGAGATATAATTCGAATTTCAGAGGAAATCTAAAGTAAATAAGGCCAAATTTCAAGGGAGGATGAAGTATTTTGGTGATGTGTTCTAAGGTATGTTATTTACAGGTCATCTTACCATTTTTTCTATAACTTTTTTTTCGAGAACGATTCAGATGGTGAAATTTGTATGTTATTGAGAATACATATCTAGGTACCTGTGGTAAAAATTCCATCTCTTTATTCGCTATAATTTTGGAGATACACTATGCGGAAGATAGGGTTTTTTACTAGTCCTAAAGCTAGTCATAAACAGGTGTTCCGGGTAAAACAATAATAGCGTATTCATAGAGAATCCAAATGAAGTGAGACCAATTGAATTGGAAAGAGTATGGGCTTTCGTTTCCTGTGTACAAATTTCATAATCTTATGTTAAATATTTAGTGTGGGGCATGTTGTACAAGTTCACTCTCCTGAATAAACCAGAATTGAATAAGGTCTTCCATTTTCTCTATAACTCATTTTCTGGGAGGATTCAAGGAGTGAAACTTGGAGGAGTTTCACAGAATACATTGAGTTATATTATCTACAAGATCAGAGTATTCTAAGAAGTGAAGAATTTAAGAAGTTGAAGAAGTCTCAGGAATCATTATCAGGTTCTATGTGATGGTTGGTTGATGGTGATAATTTAATGTAAAGTTTTATTATCTCTCATATATTCTTGGGTGGAAGGAAGGGGCAAGTATGGAGAGGTAAACCCTCTATTGATATTGGAGGATTGTATCTTCCTTTTGGAGGTTTATCCCTCCCTTTATATTTGGAAGTTGTAGCTACCTTTGGAAGTCACTACTTCCCTTAAACAATAAATATTGGTTATTTCTCATATATTGTGCATGGTGTATTGTGGTGTATTGGTGTAACTCTTATACTATTGTTCATTGCTCATTGGATATAATTGAATATATAATCGGGTTGAAGTATAAGTTGAAAGAAAAAAAAAATTGTACTTGATAATGATTCACCCCCTTCTCAGTATCATCACATCTAGGCAAATGTCGCTCTCAAGGAAAAATCGGGTTATCAAGAACCAATGTATATAAAAACTAAAGAAATAAAGGATTTGGGGATTTTTTTTTAGCATTCTTCCATTTGACAGTCCAGTCCAAGAACATCAGCTACCTATTTCATACAAACATAGAGTACCACCTGTTTAAAAAGGTAGGGGGATTATATCTCATGATATTATCTTAAATAACATTAAACAAACTTTTAGATCAACAAACACCATGTTGATATACATGTACAGATTTTACATAATAATATTCAAAAAATAAAATTTTGCTATATGTTTATCCTCCAATGGAAATTTCAACCATAATATTTTGATCTGCACAACCTACTAACCCAAGGACTGTGCCCCCTTCACTACTCTCATTCTATTGAAATGCACCATTATTTTATCAAGGTTGTCATCACAGATGACCAGGAACTTTGAGATGTGGTTTCAGAACTTTAGCTTCCCAAAATGGATTCTTGCATTTTTAGCTTTTGTTTTCTTCAAAATTGACAAAACTTTGTGGGAATTTCTCTCACATAATTTATTTGTACTCTCATGTTGCGTCTTTGAGACCATATTAGGTCCATTAAACATTTATCAAGTTGATAGCTTTGTTCCTGAGCACTTTGATTTTTTGTTCCACGATGTGTATTGGTTCCACCTGGAAATCCCCTTCATGCTCCACCTAGATCATAGTCCAATCAATTATGTGGTTAGGGTCGGGATCATATTCCGTTAATAATGCCACATGAAATACATTATGCACTCGCATGGATGCAAGAAATGTTATCATGTATACAACTAGGTCTATCTTCTCTAAGATTTCAAAAGGCCCATAGTATCTTGGTGCCAACTTTGGGAAAATTCCTAATCTTAGTGAATTTATTTTCGCTTTCACTTTCAAAAATACATGTTCACCCACTTTAAAATTTCTGAAAGTTTTGTTCTTATCTACATATATTTTTTGTTTTTCCTATGTAGCCTTTAAATTGTGCCTAAACCTTGTCATTTTCTCATCCATTTCCTTCAACAAATATGGCCCAATGATATCTTTGTCTATTGGGTTATCCCATCTCACTGGGGTGTTGTAGTTCTTTCCATATAATGCTTTAAATGGGCTCATTTTTAATGAGGCTTGATACCCATTATTCTAAGAAAATTCTAGTAAGTGGATATAATCCTCCCACTTTAATGGTTGGTCCATCACATACATTTTGAGTATGTCTTTAATTACTCTATTGGTCCTCTCTATTTTCCCATCTAATTTTGGGTGATATGTTGTACTGAGATTTAAATTTGTCCCAAATCCGTTGAGAAAACCCTTCCAAAAATTGGAGGTAAACTTTGGATCTTTGTCTGAAACAATTGCCTTGGGAACTCCACGTAGTCTGGAAACTTATTTCATGTAGATATCTGCAATATTTGTTACCTTGTTTATATTCTTTACTAGGATAAAATATGTAGCCTTAGTCTATTTTTCCACCACCACCATGATGGAATCATGCTACTTCAATATTATGGGCAGATTTGTAATGAAATCGACTGTAACTACCTCCCATTTCCATTCTGGAATGGGAAATGGTTGTAACATCCCAGTTATATGTCTATTCTCATCCTTTACCTTTTGAAACTATAGACACCTAAAGATATAATCAACCACTTATTTCTTCATTCCTGACCAAAAGTGTTGGATTCTTACAACTGCAACTGATTTTATATACCCCGGGTGCCCAGCATATGGCACATTGTGCATTTCCCTCAACACTATAGTTTTTAGCTCTTTGGAATTTGGCACATATACCTTGCCTCTGTACATGAGGATTCCATCCTCTTACAACTCATAATATTTAAATTTCTGCTAAAAATTACCTTGTTGTAATGTTTCTTTTATTTGCAAGTAGCGTTGATCTAAATTTGTTGCTTCAATAATTTTGTCTTTCAGATCAGTCCTATACATGTTGATGTCTACAATATGCACCTCATGCACCCTTCTGCTAAGTGCATTATCCACCTAATTTATTATCCTTTGATGTGTTTAATTTTGAATTCATACTCACTAAGAAATTCGAGCCATCTAGTTTGTCTGGCATTTAATGTGGGTTGTCCAAACAAATGTTTCATACCACGGCGGTATGTCCTTAGCTCAAATTTCCTCCCAATGAGGTGATGTCTCCACATTTTCAGCACATGAATAATGGTTTCTAATTCTATATCATGGGTAGCATAATTCCTCTCACACTCTTTTAGTTTTTGGGACCCATAGCATACCACGTGATCTTTTTGTGTGAGGACTCCATCGAGCCCTTCCTTTTCCTTTGATGTGTTTAATTTCGAAGTCATACTCACTAAGAAATTTGATCCATCTAGTTTGTCTGGCATTTAATGTGGGCTATACAAACAAATGTTTCAGACCACAGTGAGCTTTCCTTAGCTCAAATTTCTTCCCCATGAGGTAATGTCTCCACATTTTCAGTGCATGAATAATGGCTACTAATTCTATATCATGGGTAGCATAATTCCTCTCACACTCTTTCAATTTTTGAGACTCATAGAATACCACATGATCTTTTGTGTGAGGAATCCATCAATCCCTTCATCACATGCATATGTGCACACAACAAAGTCTTCATTAGGGTATGCAATCTTCAAAATTGGAACACTAGCCAAAATGTCTTTCAGGTGCTGAAAGATTTCTTCACATTTGGAAGTCCATTCGAAATCCACTCCCTTCTTTTGCAAAGAAGTAATGGGGATTGAAATATTTGAAAAACCTTTTATAAATATTTGGTAATTGGCCATCCTCTAATGGAATTTATCTTCTCGGGGTCAACTATTATCCCATGTGTTGAAATAGTATGTTCCAAGTAGTGAATCTTCCTTTGATAGAAAATGCACTTAATTATCTTGGCATGCAATTTATACTCTCTTAAAACTTGCAACATCGTTCTTAAATGTTACTCATGTTCTTCTTATTTCTTTGAGTATATGATTATATCATCTAGGAAAACAATTACAAACTTGTCCATGTATTCCCTAAACACTACATTCATCAGGCACATGAAAACAGCAGGGGCATTTGATAGCCCAATGGCACTACTGTGAATTCATAATGCTTGTATCTTGTCCTAAATGTTCTCTTGTTATGTCTTCATCCTTTATCCTCACTTGATGATAACTTTACCTCAATTCAATATTGGAAAATATTCCTACAGCTTTCACTTGATCAAATAGATCATCAATCCTTGGCAAGGAGTATTTTTTCCTTATGGTGACCTTATTCAGTTTTTTGAAATCAATACACATCCTTAAGGTTCCATATTTATTCTTCACAAAAAGAACTGGGGAACCCAAAGGTGACACACTCGGGTGTATATACTCCTTATTTAATAGTTCTTCAAGCTACATCTACAACTCCTTCAACTCTGGTGTGCCCATTCTATAAGGTGTTTTGGACATTGGGGCAGCTCCTAGCACCAAATCAGTAAAGAAATCAATGTTTTCTTTGGTGGAAGTCTTGGGATTTCCCCAAAAAATCTCAAGATTAGATGGTCTTCAATGATTGGCATTTTATCTCTGGCGTCCTCTTCCATAGGGGATGCAAAAATATGACATCCATTTCTTAAACTCTTTTTCAGATGCATGGATGAAATTTCTCTAATGGCTACAACCCTTGGAATGTCTTAAAAATTTCCTTGTTTCCCCTCTTCATGAAGACAAGTGATTGTCTTGTTGTAACTGTCTAGAACAACATGGTGTTTTTTCCAACCAATCCATGCCAATTAGTCAATTATATGAAGTACCCAATGGTATGATGTTCACATCCACCTTTCTATTGAGTCCATTCATGTCTATTGAACAATACTTAACCAACTCATTGATTTTCCTCTTAGACCCTATAGCTAAATAAACCAACCAAGATTCCTTATGCTTACTTCTTGGTAAGTGAAATCATTCAACGATGTTAGATTTTAAGTAACTATTATTAGCTCCAAAATCAATTGAAATTTTTATGGACTAGTTATCAATTTTACCTTCCACTTCAATCATTGGGGATCGATACTTTGCTTGTTTGTTTTCCAAGGCTACATAAATCCTTGCCATGTTTCCTCCCATGTCTTCAACTATTTCATCCTCTTGAATGTTATATATAGGCCTCATTCTTTCTCCTTTGTGAGCACAGTCCCTATATAAGTGATCTCCCTCACATCCCCAACATTTAACAGGTTGTTACCTCAGCCTTTTCCCAAATGAATCTTCCATCCTAGGCTCATTTTTGGTTGATTGTCCTTATTGATTTTATTGTGAGATACTCTTGAAAATTGGTGCCTTAAAACTCTTCTTCATTTGCTCATTCTTACCATTAATCTTATCATTCCAATATTTTTGGAATATTGGACTTCCTCTGCTCTACTAATAAAGATGATTTTATCTCCTTATGGCCTCCTCCAAATTCATGTGGTTATCATATTGTCTCTTGTCACTGTAAAAGGAAGGTAACCCATGCCGAAACCTTTGGATTTTGACTTTCTCATCCTTTATTAATCCCGCATACTTCAACAATTCAAAGAACCTCTTTTCATATTTGTCCATTGTCATGCTTCCCAGCTTGATTTCAAAGAACTCTTTCGTCTTCCTTTCATATTAATGCTTGGGAAAATATTTCTCTTGTAAATATCCTTTGAATTACCTCCATGACTTATGAGCAAGGGTTATGCCTTATGGAAGTAAACTAGTACCAAAAATATACCTTGTATTGTTTCAGCTATAACTTCCTCATACTAGCTTTGTTTTGCAGTCATAATATCTCATTGGAAATCTCTTCTGAGCTCTTTCAATTTAAGCAATAGAAATAGTGCATACTAAAGGTACACACAATTCTCTTGATTTTGATGACTTGAAAATGTTTTTTATGGCTTCAAAATTCCCTTGCAAGTTGGTGGCCTTCAAAATCTAAAAAAAAACATAGAAAAAAAACTAATTTATTGTTGTAATAATTCGTTAATTTTGAAACCGCAAGCCTATTAGAAATACCTTTGCAACCCTTTTTCCATCGGGAATATCAACTTACCATGCAACGTGAATTTCCTGAATACTACAACTCGTAAGCTTATCAAGAACACCCTTCATAGAATTTTCCCCACAGAGTGCCTCATTAACACTTTACTAAGATCTCTCTACAAACCTATCGGGCTTCGCTTCACTAGCATTTCCCCTACAAAGTGTCATGTTAATTGGGTCTTGTGATTTCCCATAGCCCAAAACCCGCAAGTTTGTTGGGAGCATCTTCGTCGCTTTACCTTCGTGGAATTTTACCTCCGCGAAATTTTCCCACGATCCCTTACCCACAAACTTATTCATGTGAGTCTTTTCATGCATCTTTTTCTCATGACCTTTTTCAAGTGGCATGTCATGGAGTTTTTCCATGACCCACGACTCACAAGCCTATCGGGCCTAATTTCGCGAACTCCTCTACGAACTGATCTCATAAACCTACCCATCTGCCAATCTAATGAGCGATCAAGATATAATCCACTTCACAATTAACAGTCCATATTTAAACCCGACACTTAACCAATCCTACCCGACTTTGACTCTTCCCACAATTTTGATCCTACAACCCTTCACGAAAACTTTTCATGATCAAAAACTCCATGGCAAGACTTCTCCTTAGGATTTATCCGTGAGGATTTTCATACCCATGAAAACCCTCAAGGCTTGTCCATCCCATCCGACAATCCCCAATCCACGATCGATATTTAATTTTGTTTCCTAATGAAGGATCAGAATTACCCCTGACACTTACTCCAATTCGACATTGAAATTACAACTTATTCCATAGCGGCATGATATTGTGGCCCTACCACAGGTAAATTGTCATGGTATCGTCCACATTGGCACCACCACCACCACACCACCACCATGTGGTTCCACATCATCATTATACATAATTTTCCAAAAATTCCAAAAAGTTATAAATTTTTGAAAGTTTTATAATTTTCCAAAATTTTTCCCTTTGGTGAACTTGGAAGTTTTTACTCATTCCATAATGAATCTCAATCATCGATTCCTAATGTTGGAATGATCTGGGTCATTGATTTCCAACTCCTTCGCCACCATTAAAACATTAAGTTCGACCTTCTAGGTCAAAATTAACTTTGCAACATGCATATTGACACCATTAATCTTCTCTTCAACTATTCTAAGGAAAATTAAACTTGAATCTTCTCATAAATTTGGGGATTTCACTATGTTTTCACAATTTTCCCCAAATCTGTCACATGTGAAACTCTACAACAATGATTTTTTGTTGGATTTATACGGTTCTTGGCTCACAAAGGCTCAATGTTGAAACTTCTCCTCTAAAACCAATATGTAGCATACCCCAACCAAGTTGAGGACCATTACTTGTGGAATTACAAATAACAATAAAACATTTCTGCTAACAAATCTTGTAGCTTATCAGTTATAGCAATACCTATAGTTCTAACCATTTTGTTATCATTAATTTAAATTCATCTATAGCATGTTGAAATAAACATGAATTCAACTAATTAACTTCATATATAATCATATAATTCATTCTCATACATAGAGTAAAACACACAGCAATTAAAATTAAAATCAACTTAATAAAACAAATAAACACTTATCTTTTTAAAACAATTGTGCAACCAGATGCTTGGAATGGACATTCCAACCAACCATAGACTTGTTGTTCCAGATCTCAATAGTAAGTCACCCCCGAGATGGGGCTCGGAATCAAAAAAAAGAGGGTGTCTCTCATTGTCCACTCACGGCTTAGATAATCCCAAAACCCATTGGAATTCTCCTACATCTATTACGATTTTCACCATCTCTCTTCCTATCAACCTGCCCAACCCAAGGAATTTACCCCTTCACTACTCTATGTCCATCGGGAATCCCATTCATTTATCAAGGTCTCTCTGGCACGGGTAACCTGGAATATCACTATTAGGAACTCACTGCAAGGAAAATTTACCAGAAAAACAACAATAGCAAGCTTGTTTCTCTAGTGCAACTCACACAAGAGTTCACTCTTCAGACCTGAAAACCTAGTTCTTTTGCAAGCCTGACAACTTGTGTCTTCAGTCTTTAGCTCCAAAAACGCTCTAGAAATTGCCCTCCATTGTTTCTCCAACTCTAATGCACTTATTTTCCTTGTTCTCCCCTGTTGTTCATGCAAAACCATGATTGTAAAAAGAGAATCCATTATGGGTAATAGAAGTAGGAGAACACATTCAACCCTTATAAATGAGAATCCCATAGTTTCCTAGATTATATCCTTCATATTCCATATCTATCTTCTCTTTCTAGAATCCTTACTACACTTATAGGTAGTACATGTTTTCCTTGTACTTTGATTTCCTTCCTTGACCAACAAGATACTAAATCCATTAAAACTTCTCCCCTTTTACATAGTGTAACTATCCACGGAGTTTCCAACAACTCCCAAACTAGATAAAATGTAAACTAAATGTGAAATTTATAATAACATGTTTAATGTATTGATTCTATATATTTTATCCCCATGTTAAAGGAAAATAGAGGGAAAGATGTATTGTAAGAAGATCACTTTAAAAAAAATATTTTTTTTATTGATACACAATATTTTAAAAGTTCACTTGTTGTTGTTGTTTAAATCAAACCATGTAATGTAATTTTAAAATTAAATTTATTGGATCTTTGGCCTCTAAGTGGGATAGCGCTACCATTAGTTAGTTTGGGGCATTAGTGATGGATCTATGGTGCATGGGAGAGGAATACTCTACCCTTCATACACCTCTTCCTTTATACACCTCTTCCTTTTATTTAATGATTTTGTACCTGCCCTCTTTCAATTGACCCTTACTTGAAATTCAGTCTGCATTTGATTCCATGTGATATTTGCATCAATCACTTACCATATATAGGCAAATTCACTCTTCATGAATCGAACTTATATACTATACTTTAATGTCTAGAAATTTTTGTCTCATAACAGAAAACCATCTCACTCACCTGGAGATTGTGATTGATGGATGGTCTTGTCAATGAATTCCTTAAAGATTCATTCTAAATTCACCTAGCAACAAAATAGGTAAATGATGGTTATGTTGGTAGTTGGAAATCATTGCCTATAGGTGCACCCTGAGCATCTTCTTAAAGAGGTAAACAATAAAAAAAATTGCAGGCTATAACTCTACCCATATTTTACATAAAACCAATATCATTTCCAAGCAGAACGTTATCTCCTACATCATTTAATCAAGATTCAAATGATCAATAAAGGGTTTCTTCATTTCAAATTGCACCAGTGAATATTAAACATGGAGATATAAAACAGAGCATATAATAACAAGACTCTTCCTTTTTTACTATACCTGAGATCACCCTACGCATACCCAGAAATCATAGACAAACGTGTGACAAAATCATGGACATAGAAAATCTTGATTTACTGAGGGAATCAAGAATCATTTTTATTCATCTATGGAAAAAAAAATCTTCAGCCATAAAACACAAAGTATCTCATTTTTTTCCCTCTCTGTTTGTCTACTCCCTCTCTTTCCCCTCTTTTATTCTATTTTCATTTTTACATAATTAAAACATTGAATACCTCTCTAAGGTGGTTCAATGCCAACAAAACGAACTAATTCCTAAATTTACTCAAAAACATGCTCAAAATAGAAAGACAATTAAATGGAAAAACAATCCATTCAGATCATGTTATCCTAACTAATCCTTAAGTACTTAACTTTTAAGGGAACCCACTCCCTTTAGTAAATGTATTCCCTTCCAGATCAAATCTCATGATGACACGATGCTCCTACATCAAAATCTTGGGGAAAAAATCTATTCATGGACTCTTGTCCATGAGGTCTACAACTTCGCTTCCATGCTTATGGATTTCTATAGTAGTCATACATGCGGCATCTTCCACTAGATGATCCTTCCACTTGACTAGATACTTAAAATATTGTTTGTCCTCTTAACGACCTTTGTATCTAGAATATTTTAGATTTGTGATGGTTCTAGTGTAGGAAATTGTTTTTCCCATTTGATCGTCTGATCCTTTCCACCATTAGGCGCATTTGTTGTCTCTCATGCCTCACTTCCCTTGTATGGATACAGATCCGCAACATTGAAAATAGGTGAAATTCCAATGTTAAGAATAATCTCAATCTCATATGCATTCACTGAAAACTTCTTCAAAATTGTGTAGGGACCAATCTTCTTTAGTTTTAATTTGTTATATTCCTCTCTTGGAAATCTCTCTTTCCTTAAATGAGCCAACACCAAATCACCAATTTCAAATTTCACTTCTCTTCTTCTCAAATTTTCTCTTTTCTTGTACTTGTTGTTGCTTTCATGACATTGTATCTTCACCTATTCATGCAATTCATGTATTGTTGTAAAAAAATCCTCACCTTCAGCACTCCTCCTCTCTACTTTTCCCAAGTCTCTCAATTCATAAACTCCTCTCGGGTGCATTCCATACATAATTTGGAATGGACTTAATCTCATGCTTCAATTAGGTGAATCATTGTATGTGAATTCTTCTTATGAAAGTATATGATACCATTGCTTGGTATGTTCACCAACCATACTTCTTAAAAAATTTTCCAGACTCTTATTTACCACCTCATTTTGTCCATTTGTCTGAGGATGATAAGTTGAGATGAAATTCTTATTGTTCCCAACTTCTTCCATAAAGTCCTCCAGAAGTGTCCCACAAATACGATATCTCTGTTGGAAACAATGCTCTTGGGAAGTCCATGCAATCTCACAACTTCTTTGAAAAACAAATTAGCAATGTGAGTTGCATCACTTGTCTTAAAGCAGGGAATAAAATGAGTCATTTTAGAGAATCTATCCACTACAACTAAAATGGAATCATTACCTCTTTGAGTCTTAGGAAAACCCAATATAAAATCCATACTCACTAAATCCCAAGGCCTACTGGGAACTGGAAAAGGCTGATACAAGCCTTCATTATGAGTTATTCCCTTTGCATGTTGACAAATTATGCATTTTTCTATAAATCTCCTTAATTCATCTCTTATGTCGGTCCAATAATAAAAATTAATGAGTTGAACATAAGTTTTGTCTTGTCCAAAATGTCCAACTAATCCACCATTGTGCTTCTCTTGGATAAAATTCTCCCTCATAGAACATTTTGGAATACAAATTTGGTTTCCCTTAAATAACAGCCCATCTTGCAGCATGTACTCCATCCATGGGTTGTGGTCTCTACTCACTAGATTCTCACATACCTCATAAGCTTCTCTGAAATATAAGTCTTATTTATACATGTCCTTCAAGTTTCCAAATCCTATCACTTGAATTTGACTCTCCAGTAAAATCAAATTTCTCCTACTCAAGGCATCTGCAATTTTGTTAGCTTGACCACTTACAGGTTTTAAAACAAAAGTAAAACTCTGCAAAAACTCAACCCATTTAGCATGTTTCTCATTTAGCTTATCTTGTTGCTTTATAAATCGCAATGCATGGTTGTCATAATATAAAATGAACTCCTTAGGCATTAAATAATGCCTCTGGATTTCAAGGCTTGAATCACAGCATAAAATTCCTTGTCATAAGAAAAATATTTATGCTTTACTTCATTCAGTTTCTCACTAAAATATGCTACCGGTTTATCCTCTTGACTCAAAACATCCCATATGGTCATACCACTTGCATCACACTTACCCTGAAAGAGTTTATTGGAATTTGGTAATGTTAAAATGGGTTGCTCGGTGATCTTCTTCTTCAACAAGTAAAATCCCTTCTCTACTGCTATTGTCCATGAATGGTTGCCTATCCTTCTTGATTGTCTCCACAATTGGAGCACATATCCCACTGAAATTCTTAATGAACTTCCTATAAAAACTTTCCAAACTATGAAAGCTTCTTACCTCAAAAATGTTCTTTGTATAAGGCCACTCAGTTATAACCTTAACCTTTTCCAGATCCATCTTTAAGCCATCTCGAGATATGAAAAATCCCAAGTAAATCAACTATGTCTTCATGAAAGAACACTTTTTCAGATTTATCAACAATTTCTCTTGCTGCAATTTCTCCAAGACATATTTCAGATGTTCCATATGTTCCTTATTGGATTGATTGTAAATCAAAATATCATGAAGATATACAATAAAAAACTTCCCAATTAATTTCTTAAGACCCTCATTCATTAGCCTCGTGAATGTGCTCGGTGCATTTGACAACCCAAAAGGCATAACCAGCCACTCATATAGTCCATGATTTGTCTTAAAATCTTTTTTCCACTCATCTCCTTCTCTTATTCTAATCTGATGATAACTGCTTTTAAGATCTATCTTTGAAAAATATCTTGCACTACTCAAACAATCCATTAAATCATCCATGCAAGGTAAGGGAAATCTATACCTAATTGTAATCTTGTTAATGGCTCAAAAATGTGTGCACATTCTCCATCCTCCATCCTTATTTGGGCTTAATATTGTAGGCACATCACATGGGCTTAAAATCTCCTTGATCAACCCTTTATCTAACAATTCATGTACTTGATTTTGTATTTCTTCATTCTCCTTAGGTGTCATTCTATATGTTTCCTTGTTTGGTAGATTTGTTCCTAGAATAAGATCTATGTGATGACTTATGCTCCTCACTGGTGGTAACTCATCAAGCAAGTCATCCTAAATTATGTTATCAAACTCATCCAAAAAAATATGAATTTCTTCATGTAAATGATTTTAATTTGTGCTAGTAAGGATTACCTTTGGTTTACCAACTAGAGCAAAGTTTACCTCCTCTTCTTTAATCTTCTGCAAGAAATCATTTCCACCCACTAACAACACCTTTGAATATTTCTCTCTAGCTGTATGCTCCTTTTGCAAAGGCAGAAGTGTGTGTTTTTCCCCAATATTTATACCTTCTAGGCAGAAGTGTGTGTATATCAGTCATATTTCCAAGGTCTACCCAAAAAAATGTGATATACATCCATTGGCATTGGCATGATGTCACACACCACTTTATCCTTATAGTGGCCAATCTGAAATTCCACTTCACTCTGTTCATTAACCAAAATCTGATGTTCTTTTTGCAGCCAGGACACCTTATATGGAGTAGGGTGTTTGACCTTCTTTAAATCCATATTTTCAACCATCTCTTTAGAAACTAAGTTATATGTGCTACCACTATGAATGATAATTTTGCAGCACTTACCTTTTTCCTTGCAAGTCGTCCTGAATAATGCCTTCCTCTGAGTTGGTTCCTTAATCTCCTTCACTGGCTTCAACAAGACTCTTTTCAGCAACAAGGATTCTCTAACTTTTGGTGCATTCTCATGTGTAGGTGACTCCATTGTTTCTCCCTCATCTTGGGCAACATGTGAAATTCAGGACACTCATATGATCTATGACCGGCATACTTATTGCAGCTAAAACATTTTCCCAAAAATCCTCTACCTCCACCTCTAGAGTGAGATCCTCTTCCTTGAGAAAAACCATTACCTCATGAAGATTTTTCTTGTTGATGTGAGCTGCCATACTCCTCCTTCTGTGCTGAAAACTTACTCTTTCCAACTTGTTGTCCTCTTCCTTTGAAGTAACGATGACCTATTCCTTGTTGATTTTTCTTTCTTTTCATCTTTTCTTCAACCTTCAGAGTAAACCAATAGGCATCCTCTGCAATTCTTGGATATAACAAGCCAATTTCAACTTGTATATCAAACCTTAAACCATTGATATATATATATATATATATATCAACCATTTTAGGAGTCTATTCAACATGTCTAGTTCTAATATTCACCTTATAGAACTCCTCAGTATATTCTCTAACTGACATTGACCTTTTCCTTAAATTTTGCATTTTCTTAAACAAAGAAAGATGATAGTCTTTAGGAAATAATTTACCTTTCAGTTTGGATACCATCCGATTCCAATTTGCAATATTAGTATTTCCTTTTCTTTTCCTCTCAGCCTGCACACCATCCCACCAAAAAGTTGCATGACCTCTCAATCTAGTCACTACAAATTTGACTCTCTTCTCTTCATCAATGTCTTCATACTCAAAGTAATTTTCCAAGGTACTCACCCAATCAACCAACTCCTCAGCATTCAAACTGCCTTCATACGTAGGTACCTCTATTTTGGGTCTAGAACTATCCCTTAAGACTGATATGAGCACTCTTATCTTTGCAGCCTCTTCAATGGGCTCTACTTCTTCTGTTGGTTCTTCTCTATCACTAACATTTCCTATGTCAACATCACATTGTTGAGAAGTTTGCATGGCTTCTAGGAGTGCTTGAAGACTCCTTACCTCTTCAAGTAACTCTACATTCGCAACTGGTCTTCCTTGACCTCAGCCTCTTCCACATATTTTGAATGCCATTTCTTGACAAATAAATATTCTTTTTCTCTTCTAAGAATTGATTCCTGCTCTGACACCAATAATGGTGCAGGGGAGAGGAATACTCTATCCTTCATACACCTCTTCCTTTTATTTAATGATTATGTACCTTCCCTATTTCAACTGACCCTTACTTGAAAATCATTCTGCATTTTATTCCAGGTGATCCCTACATCATTCACTTACCATCTAGAGGTAAATTCACTCTTCATGAATCGAACTCCTACACAATACTTTAATGGATGGAAATTTTTGTCTCATAACAGAAATCCATCTCACTCACCTGGAGATTGTCATTGATGGTGTTGCCATCGAATTCACTAAAGCTTCGTTCTAAAGTTGCCTAGCAACAAAATCTGTAAATGGTGACTCTGTTGGTAGTTGGAAATCATTACCTATAGGTGCACCCTGAGCATCTTCTCAAAGAGGGAAACAATAAAAAAAACAGGCTATAACTCTACCCAGATTCTACATAAAACCAATATTATTGTCAAGCATAACGTTGTCTCCTACATTATTTGTCTCCTACATTATTTAATCAATATTCAAATGATCAAGAAAGGGTTTCTTTATTTCAAATCGCACTAGCGAATGTTAAACGTAGAGATATAAAACAGAGCATATAATAACAAGACTCTTCCTTTTTTATTATACCTGAGATCATCCTACGCATACCCAAAAAAACATAGACAAACGTGTGATAGAATCATGGACAGAGAAAATCACTTTTATTCATCTCAAAAAAACACATTCTTCAGCCATTAAATACAGAGTACCTCATTTTTTTCCTTCTCTCTTTGTTCGCTCCCTCTCTTGCCCCCCCTTTTATTCTATTTTAATTTCTACATAATGAAAACACTGAATACCTCTCTAAGGCAATTCAATGCCAACAAAACGTACTAATTCCTAAATTTGCTCAACAACATGCTCGAAATAGGAAGACAGTTGGATGAAAAAAGAATTCATTCAGATCTTGCTATCCTAGCTAATCCTTAACTTAACTTTTAAGAGAACCCACTCCCTATAGTAATGTATTCCCTTCTATATCAAATATCGTGATGGCACGTTGTTGGACAGCATAATTCTAGGGGCTTAAACCATGGTTTAAAAGGAAAATACACATGAAAAATAACCTTCTAAGCCTTGAGCATTATGAATAAGGTCTTCAACCATGATGCATGCTTTCTGTATGGGGTTTTTGATGAATAAGGTCTTCAACCATGATGCATGCTTTCTGTATGGGGTTTTTGGTCTCCAAATGGTATTCTTGACGCCTTTAGGCATTTTTATACAAAGGAGATGGGCCTAGGGACCTTGGCTATGCCTAGGAGAGGAAAATAGATCCTAATGCTAGATATCTCCTTTTGAAACATAGATCTTAAAATAGGTCCTAAAGGCAAGGGAAGTTTTGCATAGTTATGAATTTGTGTAATAAAAATGAATGTGTGTTACTAATAACATGTGTGCATTATTAATGCGTACACATTCCTGTAAATTCAAAAAAAAAATGATGGGACTGTCACTTTTCCTCTACATGTTGGATGAGTTGGAAACTTTAGTTTTAGCTTTGGATTTACAAATCTGATGGTTCAGGATATATAAACAAAAACACGTCCATTTTTGCTCCTCCCTATTTGTATCTCAATTTTTAATCACAGTTTTAAATATGATCCACATATCCATCACTGATGAAATTTTGCACACTTTATGTAGAGATCTGTATACATATTCTAAATATAAGGAAAAAAATTGTGTTTTCTAGTTTTTATTCAATTTTATTTGCACATGTATCATAATTCTAAAATACATAGGTTTTCTATTTCTGGCAGAAATTTTTATCCCCTCGCCCATTTGGAAAAAAAATTATATGGTGCACAAGTATAGATAGAGATATTCTAAATATAAGGAAAAAAATTGTGTTTTCTAGTTTTTATTCAATTTTATTTGCACATGTATCATAATTCTAAAAGACATAGATCTTCTATTTCTGGCAGAAATTTTTATCCCCTCACCCATTTGGAAAAAAAATTATATGGTGCACAAGTATAGATAGAGACTTCCACAGTTTTAAAAAAAAGAGTGATTATGTTGAGATTCTCAAACATTGTCTTAATGCTTGAACTCATAATTTCAAGGATTCATTGACTTTCTTAATTTCAAAAAAATCTAAAACTAACATCAAAAAATATGAAAAAATTGAGCAACAAAAAATTTGATAGTTATCTACAATTGTACAAATTTGTTTCAATAAATTTTGTCACTTAAATACTAAATCAACATTTTTTTTTATTTGTAACTATGATATTTTTTATTAAAAACAATAGCATATCTTGCTGAGAAATTACATCAAAGTTATGTTTCAGAGTTTTTAAACAAGAACAAAAAACAATATTGATTTCCATCCTATAACAAATCCTATCTATATCTTTAGTCAAAACTTCTGAGTGTTTGTTTGTGGTATAGTTTCTGCAAAATAAGCCTAATATACTAATGGATTTATAAAACATAAAACTTAATAGAAAGCATGATGATTGACTACTTCTTCCATTGTTGTGTTCACTGGATCTGAGTTCTTCTTTACAATTTCCATGTATTCAATTAGTTGGTGCACCATTTCTTCTTCCTTCATCCCCTCATAGTTGGAATTGATTGACTACAATTGATTTGAATCCCTAGATTGATCTCCCTTGCTCAAATTTATAACCATGTTCCTAAGCATGTTGCATTCTGCCTCCAAAACAACTAACTAACGCTTTTGTTGAACAAAAGTGTCCATGATTGTTGTTATCTAAGTAATAACCCAGTAGTCATTCTTGCGCATTTTTGTTGTGGTTATGAAAAGTGAAGTTATATTACCCTGTATAGGATCCTCATGATTCCTCAAAACATGTATATCTCCTGCAACTCTTGATGATCCATCAAAACAATGTTACAGTCAAAGCTCCAAATCACTTTTAAATTATCTATGCTACACTTTTTCCAGATTCTTTACTTCACCTTCAAACCCCGGGAGACCTGGTAGAGATTCATCCTGGACCCAATTATATATTTTTCAGTTTGTCCAATTACTTTGCTACACCTTCAAACCCTAGGAGACCCAATAGAGATTCATCCTGGACCCAATACTATTAGTGCATCCACCCAACATAAAATACCATCTCAAATTGGAAGAGAAATCAAATAGAAAAAATAAGCTTCCACCTAGAGGAGAGACGAGAACACCAGTAGAACTGATCCGGATTATTTTCGGCACGAAATGAGAGCGGAGATATAATAAAGAAATGCACAGAGATATCGCGTATATCCAGTAATATAACAGAAATATATCAAATATGCAACCATAAACATAGAGATACAGTAATACACGATTTATATTAATGAAAGAAATGTACAGAGACTGTAAAAATACAGAGTGAAAGACTCGCTAGAATGGTAGCAGCTTATCTCTGAGAAGAGATGTGACGGCTACTCGCATTCGCAAGAAGATGATTACAATGAGGCTCTAGAGGCCTTTTTACAATAAACGGAAATGCCAAAAGTCCTAGACATCCAAAAACCTAACCCTAGGAGATGAAGCGCCAAAAGTCATGTGGGCCCCGTTTGGGTAAGTGAGTACATCAACCTCCCGGGGTCGTAACTTTTGCATACGATCTCCGTTTTAGGCGTGTGATAGCTCGTTGGAAAGGTATCGTCGAGGAGATTCATTTTGGGGGCTCAATCATGCCTTCGACTATCACTGAGAACCTCGATCTCGAAAAACCTTCATTTGGACCCTCAAAATGGCCTCGGAAGTTAAAACCTGCTAAAAATAGTAAATTGCCAAAATTGCCAGAAAACTGTTTTGAGCCAGTCGGAAAAGGTGGGTGGCCACCGATATCCACCTGGATCAATCCTCCCTCCTTAGGAAGAAATGGTCTCCATTGCGTTGAGTTCCTAGAGGAGAAGGAAAAGCGTTTATTGAAAATGCATCTTGGTGAGTTAGCATCTTGTTGTTTGGGAGCAATAGCTACTTAGTTTGTTAGAGGTAGATCCGAACCTATGGAAGTGGAAGGGTTGGACCAACAGTCACAGCTACATGAATGGTATTAGTAGAAGGAATCTTTTCGTTTTTTTTTTGCAACCTTGTCGACCAACTTACATTGGATAGAAGGTGCTTGGAGCCAAGCTGTGGTGGTTGTGGTATCCTTTTGTTCCCCTTTTGACTGAACCATGAAGAAGAAAAAATTCACAGTATGTGAGATTACTTTCTTGCACTATTTTGCAGAGATTAATGAAATTGCAGTAGTCAAAAATACCTATGGTACCCTATAGATATAACCCCCAAGAGTAACAATGACACAATGGGGTTGAGACTCATAGATAGCATGGCGTTTCCATATATGGCTGGCCCAAGAACATCACCAGGACATCAATGGGGCAACATCACATAATACCTCATCGCCGAAGGGTTGGATGTCGTGTATGATAATCGACCTGGCAGTGACACGAAGATCTAGATCCTTGTGAAAACCACCCGTCTTTGTATGGTTCTTGGTGTGGTGTTGTCGACAATCCAAGCGGCGACCTCTGCTTGGATGAGGTTCTTACGGCTACACTATCAACAATAAAATGAAGGCGGGGTCCCCCCTTCACCACATATGTATGAATGAAAGGTAGCTCCCCTCTTGGATGCCGTACCAGGATATACGGGGTTGAATTGTTCGCGGTTACGTGTCGCCGGTCAGAAGATGCTAACGTCGATGATCATCTTTTACCGGTATTTTACGGAATCGAGGTTAAGATCAAGGTTGACTCCTTGTCTTTGATCCTGGCACAATGGCATTTAGTGACATTCATCCGTGTTGTGCGGGGGGCTTTTGTGGAAATCGCAACATTTTTCGGTGTCTTTCTTTGTCTTCCGTGACCCTTCTTTTCATGAGGCGGAACATTTATTTTATTAAGTTGTCTTTGTCATACACTTTGGTTGTTGTGGATTTAGGACTCACATTTTGTTACAGTGCCAATTTATACTTTCGATTTTATGACATATCGATCGGCAACAAGTGATGAGAGATGTCGGAAAATCCATTTGGGTTTGGATGTATGCATTGTAGAACTACGGCATTTGAACAAATGTCGTTGAGTCTTTGTTATAGCTTGAGTCATAGGGATATGGAAGGTATTAGTGAACTACAGAACTACTTGGCCCCTATCTTGCCGCGTTGTGGTCATCTCATGTATTGTTCCTCATAGTTGACAACAAGGGTAGTATTCCTTTACGCATCCACAAAAGTCAAGTGGGCTCATTACATATATTCCGGACTTCCCTCACCGAGCTGGAGACTCTCCTCGATAATTTCCACAATGTTTGACATGGGGAGGCAAATTAAGTGATAACCCTTGTAAGAAAAATTATGAGCGAGGAGAAATAACATTGTAGTAGATTTAACCATTTTCCTAAGGCATTTGCATCTATTTGACTAACTAATCACGGGAATATCAAAATTAACTGTACCTTGAAAGAGTAGAGAGTGCCTCCAAAGTGGTAACCTTGATGAAGATCGCGATGCTATGCGGTAGGCATTGAAGGATGTGGGAAAATTCTCCATAATTTAGATCCCTGCAGCCATTGAGAGCTGCTCAAAACAGCAGGCCCGATAGGATAAATACTGCTCCAGCGTTTTTCTTTTCTTCCGCCATTGAGGGTTTCTTGGGTGTCGCGAAGCCGGTGTCCTCAAGAGAGACAAGCTCGAGAGGCCAGCTGCCTCTTTCGGACCTCGTCGGGGGACATGCTTGAAAAGCGATGACCTACTCGTCTGCTTGATCGGATTATTTTAGAAGCTGCAGAGCTGAGGATCTCATATTGAAATGCGGAGATATCAGCGTGCTTATCGATGTCTCTTGAAATATATCAAAGATGCAGCCATAAACCCTTAGGGGAATCTGATAATACCGCGATTTCAATGGCCGAAAGTATGCAGTGGCAAAAATGCTGAGGTGAAGATTTCGCTGGAGATTGGTGGCGGCTTATCTGAAGAAGAGATCGGCTACCGTTATAGAAGATGATTACAATGGAGCTCTAGAGGCCTTTTACAATAAGCGAAATGCCAAAAGTCCTGAACTTGTCCAAAACCACAACCCTAGGAGATGAAGCGCCAAAAAGTCATGTAGGCCCCTATGCGTAAGTTGGTACATCAACTTCGAGAATTACATTAACTTTCTGCATCACGATCTCCGTTTGCAAATAATGATAGCTCGTTGGAAGGTATAATAAAGAGAGAGATTCATTTTGGGGGGCTCAATATTACCTTGACTATCATTGAGAACCTCATTCGAAATTGGGGGCTCAATCATGCCTTCGGCTATCATTGAGAACCTCGATCTCGAAAAACCTTCATTTGGACCCTCAAAATGGCCCCGGAAGTTAAAACCTGCTAAAAATAGTAAATTGCCAAAATTGCCAGAAAACTGTTTTGAGCCAGTCGGAAAAGGTGGGTGGCCACCGATATCCACCTGGATCAAGAACCCATAGAGCTAGAGCTTGAAACATCTACATAAATATGAGTCTTACTAAGCTGAAAAGGATCATAGGAATCACCTTCCAACCCCTAGAGACATTCTATTGATTTTTATGAACATTATACAGTCTATGCTACCACCCAACAGAAAATACCTTCTCAAAATCGAAGAGAACTCGGACATGAAAAATGAAATCCCCCTGGAGGATGGAGGAGAGACGAGAACACAAGCATAACTCATAGAGACAATGCTTGAGATAATCCATGCAAACGTGAGACTCCCTAAAATGGAAAGGGACGGAGGAGTGAGCTCACCTGCAATCTAAAATGAGACTAAAAACATACATAAAACCCCAACCAAATGAATAGAACTCACCAAGTTGCCACACATACCTGAAAACTAGGTCCTCCACCTTCTAATTCCAAACTGTAGAGCCATGTTCCCACTGTTATGGGTGAAATTTCTTTTCCTGGGTTCAAATTCATGCAAATCCAAGAGCTTGGGCATGTGAAGGGGTGTCTTCGATCTCTTCTCATTGCTCACCCTACTATATGACGTGCTTCCTTGTGGTGTGTCATGTGAAGCCATAATTTATGTTATATGCCTTATTCCTCATATTAAAATAATTATGGAACAAGTTGATTGGAAACAATACCATTGATATTGATGAACCCCACTTTTAGGAATGTGGCTTGATTAGCAAAACCATCCATTAAGTGGTTATTCTCCCATAACACATGATAGTACTTGATATTGGTGGATTTGATTGCTTCTTGTTTTGCTCAAGATAGTTTTGACACTAATAAATTATCAATTTGGGTGGTGTTCAATACCATCTGACTTATGATAGCCTTTGAATTTTCCACCACTGTCAATGACAAGATGCAAGAATCGATTGTTATCATCGGGCCTTGCAATAATGCATAGGATTTTGCTTGATTATTAGATGTAATACCAACACCCCATGTGAAATATGTTTAAATCGTTCCCACATGGCTCAAGATGAACCCTCACGCATCTTCTACCCCATACTAAACTGACATCTTAATGCAAATATATGCATTATGTTTTAGAGGAAAAGTAACATATCACTATTAGAAGAATGTCATTTTTTCCAAGTTATATTAATTTTCCATAAATAAAAGTTATGTATTCCAAAAGCTAATTTGATTTCCTACATTTTATCCTTTTACACCATATTCTATTAAGTTGTGCATGTATCTCTAATAATTCCTAGCAGTCAACAAATTGTTTTTTTTCCATATTTCCATTGCAACGAACATGTCATGAGAGGGAAGCATAGCTTTAACCAGCCTTATTAGAACTTCCTAGTTTTTTCTAGATATATTGGATAGATTCTTTGATGTGATCTAGAGATTGGTGTTTATTACGAAGCACCCATCAACAATGTCAGTGTCTTTTTGAAAGTGTGTTTTTATGATATGTATTGTGGTATGGGAGAACATTTGTTTATGGTTTATCATGAGGATGTATAATTGTAATTTTTTTTCTTTAAGGATTAGGGGAGTCCAAAGAGGGTTTCTTGAGAGACTCTATATGCCAAGTTATATACTCTACTCTAGATGGGATCCTTTATGGATATATGCAATGTTGAAAAACATATAAAGAATGTAGTTTTGTTTTATATAAATGAAATTACAATTTTTTTCCTATAAAAAAGCATGTGGACTCCAAAGAAATAAGAAGAAACCAAACATGATGACCAATACATGGAACTTGAAATCTAGATTGTAAATGTATATGCACCCTACCTCGGTGTAAGGATAATAGAATTACGATCATACATTCAACCTTAATAAATGAGAAGCTCATGGTTTCCTAGATGATATCCTACATATTTTTCTCTATCTTCTCTTTCTACAATCCTTCAAGCACTTAGAGCTAATATGTGTTATACCCAAACACAACATTGTATCCAATTCTCAATTGCTCAAATAAATTGCATTATTCATCTCATTATGGGTAATAGAAGTAGGAGAATACATTCAACCCTTATAAATGAGAATCTCATAATTTCCTAGATGATATCCTTCATATTTGTGCTCTATCTTCTCTTTCTACAATCCTTACTACGCTTATATGTAGTACTCACCTTACTACACTTATATGTAATACTTATTTGGCATACTGTAGTGTATCCAAATGTTGTATTATCAAACCAATTCTCCCATACTAGTTTGTCTTGTACTTTGACTGTTTTTTCTAACCAACAAAGTACTAAATCCATTAAAACTTAATTATCCATAAATTTTCAAACAACTCCTAAACCAAATAAAATGCAAATTAAATGTGAAATTTATAATAACATATTTAATGTATTATATTCATTGTATCCCTATGTTAAAGAAAAACATAGAGAAAAGAGAAAAAGAGATATGGTAAGAATATTACTTTAAGAGATAGAGTTTTGAATTGATACATAATATTTTAAAAGTTCAATGCAAACTAAATGTGAAATTTATAATAACATATTTAATGTATTCATTATATTCATCGTATCCCTATGTTAAAGGAAAACATAGAGAAAAGAGAAAAAGAGATACGGTAAGAATATTACTTTAAGAGAAAAGAGAAAAAGAGATATGGTAAGAATATTACTTAAAGAGATAGAGTTTTTAATTAATACATAATATTTTAAAAGTTCAATTGTTGTTTTTTTAAGTTAAACCATATAATGTAATTTTCCAATTAATTTTACATTAAAAGAAGTCGTGTGTGCATTTTAATGCTAGAAAATTATAATAATATTGATTATATTTATTTTATCTATATGTAAGAATATCATTTTAAGAAAAAAGAAATTTTATTGATATATTATATTTTAAAAATTGTTATTTTTTTTAATTTATATAATGTAATTTTCCAATTAAATTTACAGATATATTAAAAGAAGTTTTGTGTGAAGTTTAAAGTTATTTCATTAGTGGAGTTTAAAGTTATTTAATTTGCAAATAAAATACATGGTAAAACTACTTACATTTGAATAAGTACAGACTAAATTAACTTACTTTATAAATATGTATTACTTTATAGATATGTATTGAAAAGAGAATAATAAAACAATCTGTATATTGAAAATAATTAGACTTATAACACAATTAAACTTACATATCTCATTTTATGTAAACTAATCCCTACATTAAATACAATTAAACTTACAGATGTCATTTCATTTTATGTAAACTTACTGACCTCATTTTATGTACAGTTATCCAATGTCGAACTCTATGACCAAAGATCCCTTTTAAAATGAGAGTCATAATGTCTTGAGTTTATTGTTTTGTTTATTTTTAAAGGGGTGTAAAGATATATTAATAGTTTAATGTTTTAAATCAATGTGTTGTGCTTAAGGTTAAAAGTTTTTCACAATGTCATGTAAATATTTGAGTTTATTGTTTTGTTTATCTTTAATGGGTTGTAAAAATATATTAATAATTTAATTTTCTAAATAAATGTGTTTGTGGTTAAGGTTAAAAGTTTTCCAGAATGTTATGTATATATTTGAATTTAAGGTTAACTATTATATATATATATATATTTAAAGTTAAGGTTAAGTGTTTTTTCAAAATATCAAATATATATTTATATTTATTTGAAATTAAAGTTAAGTGTTTTTCAAAATATCAAATATATAAGATCATAATAAAAAAGAAATTGAATATGGTGAAAATGAAATGAAAGCATTTTTTTAACTTACATAAAAACATTGTAAAAATGAAATTGAACACAGTGAAAATGAAATGAAAACATGACGGATTACAGATATAATGTAAATATGGAATGAAAATATCAATATTACAATTATAAAACATGATAGATTACAATTTTATTGTAAAATATGAAATGAAAATATCATGTTTACAATTATATTGTGTTCGTCTTAATAACTGAAGGGTGTTGTAGTGATGCAGTTTTATTCATTTAAAAGATTATGTATGCTACTTTGCTGATGTTGGAAGATTCATCGAAAGTGTTTATACTTAATAATATTTATTTTTTTGGAAACTATTAATGGGGTAAAAATGTGTAGCTAACAAAACAAAATGTTATGTATGGTTTCTATGGTGTGTTATTTTCCATTTTAATATTACCAAAATCATATTGATAATACTTATCTATAACAAATTATGGTGATCATATATCTTAAGAATCATCAAGTGAATATTACAAAGAATGTTTTTTCTCAATGAAGAAATGTATCATGTTGGTGTTCTTATTGTATGAATCACTTTTCTCACAAGCTTTAAGTCATTTTTAGACAATATCCATGATACAATAAGATTTATTTGGCCATCCACATTAGTTGTTTCTTTTTTTAGTAATTATTTATTTGTCTGTGATATGGCCAAAACTCTACTAAATGCATTTACATTTTTTTTAGTGGAAGAAATATGTTTCCAAAGAGAATATGGCACATTCTTGAACATGTGCATTGGATCCAATAAATATGCCAATTTAAGTTCTTTCCAATACAAGAGATCTTAGAATTTTCAGAGGCATATCCATGCCTTTTGGCATGCAAACAAGAGGAATTTTGAAATCGTATAGATTGTTATCTATATTAAGCAAGTCTCTATTGAACATATCCTCCCGCATTGAATAAATGTGGGATTCAGTATTCTTTGACCAATCTTCTAGCGTCATGCTACAAGGAGGGGTTCGTATCTCAATCTATTCATTAAAATCTCTCTTTATTTGATGAAAATGATGGTTGGTCTATAAAAATGATATGGGGTCTTCATACACACGCTTCTGTAAATTTTTAGAATACCCTAAACAAATTTCCTCACCACAACATGGAGAAGCAAATAATCCTTTTGTCCTTAGTCCTAAACCACATAAGTAAGAAAAATATACATGATGCATCAATTGTTGATGAACACCATTGACTTGTAATTAGTAAAATGATTTACATTGTTAACCAAAAGAAAGGTTATACCTGAGCATACTCCCAACCTTGGAAATTCATGGATTATGCAACAAATAACATCGTACATTGTAAATGACCTTTCACATATGGGTCATAAAATAGCATATGTCTAAATATCGTTCCTTAGGAGTAACATCTCATCTATCAACAGTTCCAAATAAACATCCATGTCTTTAACTTGATGTTTTTTAGGCATAATAAGATACACCATGAAATGTTCTTTTTGCACAACCATCCAAAGAGGGGTGATATAATTTATTAGGAGAATGAGCCAAATTGTATAATTTGTAGACTAGAAAGAGAATGGATTTACTTGGTCCATCTCTAAGCCAAGTCTTATACTTCATTGCTCATGTATAATAATAAAAATTAGGTCATATAATTTTGTGTTCTCCATTGCCTCTGAATCTGCAGGAATGCACAACATGCCTTGTCCACTCATATTTTTTGCATGCCAATCCATATATTCAATTAAAGATTTGCAATGAAACATGCATTGCAATCTTACAATTATGGGCAAGTGGAGTAATACTTGTTGTGGGACAGTTTTCCCTTTACATCAAAGCAGTAGTGACTTATATTGCATTTGGACACATCACTTACCTTTATGTAACCATTTGTATAAGATGTAATATTTTGGACATGCATGATATACTTTGTAATCAACATCCAAATCAAATAACAATTTTATACACCTTTACATGTGCCAGGAAGTACATTGTCAGTAGCAACAATTTATCCTACAACAAACTGATCCAAACTAACATGAATAACTAATTAAAAATTAATAAGCTAAGATGACAAGATTAAAGAACTCATAATGCACACTACTAAGTACACATCACAGTTTATACCTTAACAAAGATGTAACTTCTACTATCTAACCATCCATATGTTTCTTTCAAATTATAGAGCATTAGAACGGTGGTCTACCTAGAGCTCGTTGTGTTACCAACCACTGTAAAAATGTGTGTTTATGCAGTGTACATTAAATTTGCTTGTTCAATGCCATGGTTTGTAGCACCTCCATCCATATCTTCTTCAAGTTCACTGACAACACGAATGTATTCCCTCTCAAAAGCATCATGTGATTTCACAATCCTACACGTGAACCTTTCCTTGTCATTAATTGTCTCAATAAAGATAAAATTTGATTCTATGTTTTTTTGAGCTACCAATAAATCCTACAATGTTCCCATGTAAAAATGGACAACCATCCAATACATGTTTCTTTAAGTTTCTAGGTGAATTCAAGAAAATGTTTTACTTAGACATAGAATATTTAAATGATGCCAATATACTATAATAATTGTGTCTTTAATGAGGTCCACAAAAAGGTATTAATGTAAACTCTCCCTAGTAAGGAGCGTACACAATTGACATGAAAAAGATAGGCCTAAGTTTGCTTCTTTGTTTTTAAAAGGGACAATCATGAAACTATAGTCATAATCTGAGAAAATCTCTCATATAGTGGGAAACGCCCTAGATGTAGGCCAAGCACAAGATGTGGATCTATTGTATGACTCTTTATATAGTGGCATTAGATAGCTTCAAAGTCACTACATCACCAACACCTTCCAAAGGTATTGCTCGAATGGCAAAAGGATTGGATAATTTTTGCATTCTTAAAGGTTGTTCCCTCATAATGACCTAACCATGATTGTTTGCACTCTTAGAATCTAAGGAATATTTAGAATCTTTCGTTGGTTGCCTTACAATGCAACCTTTTTGGATGAGACTTTCAGGAAGGGATGAATCTGTGTGAGCTCTATAGAAGCTATGGGGTTTGCAATAATGGTAGCAAGAAAAAGTCCATCCCCTGTAGGGAGTCCATCATGTTCGTAATGTTCCACTACAATATATCATATATGGTTCTGTAGTCCTTTGCAATTGGAACAACCACACCCTAGTGATGATTCATAGTAATGCTACAAAGTATCATCTCAATTTACCTCTAAACTCACTACTCTACTAGAAGATGGCATAACACAATTTGCCAAAAAAAATGATCTTCGGGTACATTAGGCAAATTTGATCAAGATTTATTGTGGAAATGGATTTTATTTAGTATCCTTCATCATTTGGTTTAAATCCGAGAATGAAATGTATTAGAATTAGAAGTTGGGGAACACTCACTAGTTTCCTACAAATCATATACATGTACATGTACATATTAGGCACATTATTTGTCATCATGAAAAAACTTATCATGAATTCACAAACTACGTTCTTTATAATTTATTGATTTACATACATTTTTTATAACATGTTGTCTGTACCAGCAGGAGAGATGGTTGGAGCTGAATTTTGAATTTGTAGATAATAGGTGTAACAATTAAGTTGTATGAAAAATTAAATATGCATGTCATTTTTAAACAAATAGTATAATCTAAATAATATAATTTTGAACTTACGTCTTGAGCAGAGGATGAACTAGTTGGTTTCTTCAAGCTCGTACTAGAGGAGGAATTACTTGATGTTCAACTAGAACTCTACATAAGAAATGATACAAATGAAATACTTATGAGTTGACATCAAAAGTCTTATGATAAATATATATGATTTTTTTCACATTAAGAAATTTATGAAATTTAGGTTATTGCTAGATGAACTTACCAAGCCAAACTTTGAATCAAATGAAAATGAAGAACTCGATGAAATTTCCATTGTTTGTACAATCAAGCAATGATATTGAAAACTAATTAATTGCAATAATAAAATTGGGTTATTATATGGGTGAGGTGTTGCAATGATGAGTGATTAGGGTTATCGTGATGGAGGGACATTGCTAGGTTAGGGCTTGTAGGTGTTAAGGGTTAAAGAAGTTAGGGGCACCAAGGATTAGATGTTAAGGTTTATGGGTTAATGGGGATTGAGGTTAGGGGTGAGGGATTATAGGAGTTTGGGGTTGGGGATTAGTGGTCATATGTAATATTAGGGGATAGATTTTAGAGGTGACAAAATAATGAGTTTTGGTTGATAGTTGTAACTATGAATTATAAAGGTGATAGTAGTCAAGATTTAGGGTTAGGACTTATGGAGGTTAGGTTTCATAGCTGTTAGGGTTTATGGTTTAGGTGTTAGGGGTGATAGACAACAATGACTTGAAATTCCGCCCTATCAATTTCTATGAGTCTTGCTCACAATCGGGATAGTGATGGAAATGACTTGAACCCCCATTAGTTTCTATTACGGTTGCTCATAACTAAGATATTGATGGCAATGACTTGATATCCCCCCTATCAATTTTTATGAGGATATCTCATAATTGGGTAACAATGGTAACAACTTATATGTATGAGGGAGTATGGGTTATAGGGTTCTAGGGATTAAGGGTGGCAAGGTTTATGGTTAGGATTTATGACACAAACTCGAAAAAGCTAATGTGTGCTAGTAAAAAACTCAAACAAATGGTTTAAGGGCTATAGTGATGCAAATCAACGATGTTAAAGCCCCATATTGTAGTATTTTAATTAGGGGTCAATGCTTATATATAATTTGAGTTTTAGAGGTTAGAGGATATAGTGCTTTGGGGTTAATCTTCGATAGGGATTGGAAGTTACAAGGGTTATATATATGTTTGGTTTTATATGGGTCCATGGTTAGGGGATAGTAGTTTGGGTTTCATGGGAATACTCGCAAGGCATGTTATGGGTTAAAGCATTATTTCTAAAAGGATTTACTAGTCAAGGGTTATATTAGTAAGGGGTTATAATAATTAGAGGTTATAATGGTTAGGAGTTATACGTGATATAGGTTATGGGTGATCAGAGTAAGGAGTTAGGGATTATATGGATTAATAATTGTAAGGGTTCATGGTTGGGGTTATTGGGTAGGGTATTTGGGTAATGGGAGTTAAGAATGATATGGTTTATTAGGAGTTAAGGGCTATAAAGGTTAACAGTTACAAGGGTTCAAGCTTAAGGGTCATGGGGTAGGGTTTTAGGGTAATAGAGGTTAAAAGTTATAGGAGTTTAAGTGGTTATAATTTAGGGATATGGAGTGAGTTGAGGTTAAGGTTGATAGGTGTTAGATATTTATACAACTTACTTGTTAGGGGATATAATGGTTATTGGAGTTCATTGTTATAAGGGCTAAGTTATAGGAGTTATTGTTTAGTGTTTACAATAGTTAGGGGGGTAGAAAATTATGGGTTATATGGTTTAGGTATTATATTGGTAAAGGGTCATATGGGTTAATGTTTATAGGGATTATGCGTTGGGGGAGATATGGGTTAGGGATTAAGTGTGAAGGGGTTTATGATTATATGGATTAAGGGTTATAAATATTATGGATTAGCCTGATCTTTTATAATGGTGAAGAAGTAGGTCAAAGGAATAGGATTATATGAATGAGTTTGAAGTTAATGAATTAAATTTGAAGTCCTTTCTCTCTACATTCATCTGTGTCATGGTTTTATTATATGTCTTCTTCCTCAAAACGAGAATTCTGGCCCAAAAAACCCATATTTTTGCAAAAAAAAACATGAAAATCAACCCCCAAATCAAATAGTGGTGCTACTGGTAGCACCATTTTTCAAACGGAGTCAAAATTACAACATTTTTTAAACATGGCCTTCAAAACTAATATAGTAGCTCAGAAAAACCTTCAAATCGACACCTAAATAAATAAATAAAATCATGTTACAGAAATTTTTAGTTTTTTTCAAAACGTTATTTAATTTATAGATATTTGGAAACGGTATTTTTAGCAGTCGGTACCATTAAAACCAAAACCTCAAAATCAACCATCAAATTGAAAAGTACTGCTACCGATAGCACCCATTTTAAATTTGGGGTATTAAAATGACATTTTTTTTAAAGTGGTAATCGAAATCATCGCTACTGCAAACAAAATCATCAAATCAACCCTAAAATGCTTACTTTTTAAATCTTAGTTTATCACTCCAAACACAACATAATACATAATGCCATGAAAACAATACATTTAAAAAAATATATTCAAAAAC
>SNQJ01S0015167.1:96688-107797 GCA_010110895.2 Picea sitchensis
AAAAAAAAAAAAAAATGAAAAAAACAATAATTTTTAAAATATATATATTTGTTGTTAAAAAAAAATAGTAAAAAATCCATTAAAACATATGAAAAAAAACCAAAAAAAATACCCAACACATATCAAAATTCAAAAAAAATATAAAATAAATAAATAAATATTAACAAAACGTTAAAATTCCCAAGCTAAAAATGGTTAGTAAAAAAAAAAAATTTAAATAAATAAAACATAAAATTCCATCGAAAAAAAAAAAACAATATATATATAATATGTTTTTTTTTAATTTTTTGTTATGAAATTTGATTATTTTTCATTTTTTAACAAAAATTTTAATTTTTTTTTTAATTTAAATTTTGTATTAAATTTCTTACTTTGAGATGTTTTAATTTTTTTTTATTTTTTTTGGTATGTTATGTTAACTTTTTCTAAAGTTTTTGAATTACAATTGTTTTTTACTTTAAAAAAAAAAATCTCATTTAAGCATAGTTTATATATATTTTTATTTTTATTTTTTTTCCACTTTAGTTTTTTAAGATTTTCTTTGATTTTGTAATTATATAAATTTGTTTTTTAATTTTTTTTCTTTCTTTTTTAATTTCAATTCTTTTTATTTTTCTTAGTTGTTTTTAGTTTTAATTTATCAAAAAGAAATTCAATTATATTTTTTTGCTAAATGTTTAAAAACAGTGTTATTTAACTACAATGATTTTCTATCTATTAAAGGTAAAATATGTGTTAAAAATGATATTTTCCACTATATTTAAAAAATTATGGAACCATAAATTAATTAAGGAGACGAAAAATCGTATTTTCAAAAATGTGAACGGTAAAAAATATTTTAAGATTAAAAGAAGCATGGAAAAATGACTAAAAACAATGTTGATAAAAAAAATAAAAAATAAAATTAATTAATTAAAATAAAAATTGAAAATAGATGAAAAAACAAGCATTTAAAAAAAAAAAGTGGAAACATTATGTATCAGAAAATTTAAAATATCAAAAAACCACCTAAAAATGGAGGAGGGGTGCAACCAGTAGCACCATTTTTAAAAACGAGGTAAAAAACTTGACCCCAAAAAAAACGAGAACTTTGTAGAGTTCTCATTAAGTTGGTAACTATGTTATATCCCCTTGGTTGTTAAGAGATGTAGTCACATTAGAGGAAGATGAGGCACAAAGTAGTAGTGCTAACGTGACAAAAGATGGTGATGAACCCCTCTGAGAAGGGGAAGAGGCTTTAGCAGTGGTGAATGGATTTGCGAAGCTACAGGTAGGAAGCTCTATGGGATCCCTCACCAAGGATAATGAGATGAGATGGAGGAACCCCCTCTTTGAACCACCCCCCTTGCACATTTGTAATCAAGAAGAAAGGAATAAAGAAAGTGTGGAGATAGGAGTAGAAGAAGAAAGGAGAAGAGAATATATGAGTGAAGAAGAATTTGAAGTTAGAAATACTTTGCAAAGAAAAGTCTCAGTATCAGTATCAATATTGCCAACAGCTAGTGGTCAGTTAGGAAGACACGGTACTAGATCGATCATGGCCAACCAAGACACAACTCTGAGGCTTCTCTTGTTCCAAGGAATGGGAAGAGATGATGCATAGAGGCATTTGTTTACATGTGAAGCTATATGATTTGTGAAGAGAATCATGGATGAAGCATCTAAGATAACGCAACTAGAGACCACATTTAGAGACAGAGCTTTGACGTGGTACATGAAGTACAAAGCGACTGCACTAGCGGGACATACTAGGTCCCTGACAAAGATCAAGAGAGATATGCTTAAGGAGTTTCAAAATCCTAATTCAAAAGCATAATGTATCACTAAGATCAAAGAGATCAAAACGCAAGCAGGATAAACCGTATGGGACTATGACTAGCGGTTCAAGATATTGTTGGGTAGAATAACCTTTCATATCCAAGACATCTAGCATAGAGAATGGTTTATTGCAAGACTTCTACCCCACATTCGCGTCCTGGTTATCTAGCAAAAGGGGACGACTCAAGCGGAGGCCATGGAGATTGTGATGCACCTTGAAGCTACGCTAGGAGGTGGTGAGACATCAACAACGCTATCATGGGTACAATATCACCATGCAATTACAAAATATGACTAAGGTTAAGGTGGTTCACGAGCATGTGTGGTGTACTATGTGCCACATAGAAGGTCACCATAGGAATGAATGTCCTACGTTGGGGAGCTACATGGATACAGGCAAGTTGAATCCATTTCCAATAGGACCTCAAATCGAGTGGTGTGAGATTTGTAGATAATGGGGACCTATACCTCCTCATTTCCCAACATTACAAAAATATTAGAATATTATGCACACTCCAGTTTGTGAGTTTTGCAAATCTAGGGCATGATGTGAACAACTTTTGATCACTTCAGTTGATGCAAGAGCACATTGTAGATGCCTTCCAGGTCCAAGAGGAAAAGAAAGGGGGTGATCGTGGAGGCATGGATAGAGGAGGATATCAAAGAGGTCCAAGAGGATGATATGGATGAGGAAGAGGACGAGGATACGGTGGTGGTGGTGGAGGAAGACTACCTATCTTCTTTAATTGTGGTGAAGTGGGACACGTGTCGTGATTTTGTACCAAATTGCGCACTCTCTATGGGTAGTATCGCAATACAGAGCATGTCAAAGAAAATTGCCTAGATTTGTTGGTAAAGTGGGAATAAAATAAGGTGGATTGCAATATGGTGACTGCAGATCTGCATAGAGATCAAAAACCAAAGGAATAAGCTAATGTATGGGTGGTAACATGAGGAGGCATTCAAATGGGGATAGACATCAAACGAGGATAAATTTCAAGCCAAAACATCAAATGGAAGATCAGAAAAGCGGCACATGCACCTCCAAAATTCGACACCGTGCAGCAAAAGAAATTCATGCACAACACACACAAAGATCTAGTGGAGTAGAGCGCTCAAAGAGTTGCAAGACGTGATGCAAATATCACTGGATGAATCCAATGTGCATGAAGAAGTACAGTTCACAACACAAATATCACTAGAGGAAGCTCGTGTATGTGAAGAATTACAACGTGCCACACAAAAATCATTGGAGGATGCTCGTGTGTCGAGGAGATACATCATGTGACACAGAGGTCATTGGAATAATCCTGCAGATGTGAAGAGGTGTAGCAAGCTGAAGAAAAGGCAAGGGAGGAAGAATGCATGTGTGAAGAGATGTGATGCATAGTGCAAGAAGAAACACAATGCAACTCTTGTCACAAGGAGGAATCGAGGGACCAAGTAAGTAATTTCTTAAGTTGTTTCCTTAAAATGTTAAGTGACCCTGAGGTTGTGAATAAGTTAACCCAATCTGTTGACAAGATGTGTGGGGGAAAAAGAAAACATTATATATGTTTATGCCCCACTGCTAGCACAGGATGTGTGCCATGTGAGAAAATAGAAGCACACAAGAAGGGAGTTCAAGCTGACAGTTGAACTCGGAAGTTATGAGATGGACGGTGTCATGTTGGAACTAAGATCTGATGTGAACATCTTTCTGAAGAAATCGTGGGAGTTGATGGGTAGGCCAAACTTGGTGTAGTACCCCATTCAACTTAGGCCAACTAACCAATATTGAATCTATCCCATCGGTCAGCTAGAGAAAGTCGAGGTGAACATTGAAGGGAAAATTTCGGTGCTTCAGTGCTTAACACATCCCCCTACATCTTTGAATCTCCTGGAGTCCCAGAGTTCCAGAGTTACGAAGCCCAAAAGGATTAGCTCCCTTTCACAACTCCCGATTTAATCCTGGTCATCGATCCCATCAACCTTTCAAATGATTGAATCCTTAGGAATTTTTGAATTTATCATGATGAATCTCGGTCGTCAATCATGAGATCAAACCCAATCTCAGTCGTCGATTCTCCAAACTGCATGTAACTCTACAAGAGGCCATTAAAACTTGAATTTTGACCATTCCATGTCAAATTTTAATTTGTAACTCCACCGCTCTACTCTGTTAACCCTCTCAAACCGTTTGAAGTCATCAAAATGCAAATCTCACTCACGGAATTGGGGATTTCTCTCTATAATATTTTTTTTCCCCCAAATCGGTCACATACAAAATCTATGACCATGAATTTCACACATTTGTAGCCATCTTGGATCATACAAGCCTGGTGTTTGAACCAGAAGATCTAATACCATAACATAACGTCCCCCAACCCATCTAAGCAACATTACAGTGTGGAATACTCGTAAAAATGAATTTTTTGCTAACTAAATTAATTCATTTGCAGTTAGTTGATTTCATGTATCTTACAGTGATGAATTAAAACATATTTAGCTATTGTACAGAACCACAAAATAGGAGCATCTACAGCATGCTAATAATCAACATGAAATGCAGATAAACAACTCATTACAACAGCATATAAATCACTTCCAAATACACAGTGTTCATGCACAACAATTAAAGACATAATTTAACACAACAGCAAGATAAAAACACTTATCTTTGCACAACAGATGTGCAACCAGCTGCTTGGGATGGGTGTTCCACCCAACCATAGACTAATTGTTCTAAATCTCAACATCCATTCGCCACCCGAGCCGATGCTAGCAATACACAAAAGAGGGTGGTCTCTCATAGTCCACTCACAGCTCATAAACTCTCAACCCAACTGATATTCTCTTACAACTATCCCGATTTTCCACTAGCTATCTTCCTCTTGACATGTCCAACCCAAGGAATGTACCCCTTCACCAATATTAGTCCCTCAGGTGTCCCATTCATTTATTAGGGTATCTATGGCACAAGAATCTAGGAATATCTCAGCTGGGAACTCAAGGGAAATTCTTGCTAGGAAAACTATCAGCAAACCAACAGCAACCACTTGTTCTTTCAGTGAAACTCACACAAGAGTTCACTCTTCATGTCTGACAACCTAGATCTTCTATTTTACAGCTCCAATTCACTCCAATTATGCTCCAACTTGCTCTAGAATTCTCCCTCCATGGTTGCATCAACTTCAAGCTCTACTTCTTCCTCTCCCCTTGCTTCTCATGCAAAAACTTGACTAACTGAAAAATTACTCCCCCAACCCATACGAATTTCCTCTCTTTGGCTTTCCTTTCTTCACGCGCACTCTTCCCCAAGCTGATTATACTCAACCCCCATGTGCCCAATAACTTTTGGATGTAACCACTCACACCCACCCTCTTACATGTATTCAATGATTGGATTTGGGAACACTCAATCAGAAATAGGAAGGTTCATATACAATTAGCAATTATATGGAAATGGGTTAAATTAATATACATGGGTGAATTCCCCCTTTGACCCCTCTTGGCCATTATCCTAGACACTCCCCCCTCTTATGTATTAATTCATCCCCCTTATCTTGTCAATGTCCCCTTAGCAGTTGGCATCACATTTTTATTAATGAAACAAGGAAATACAATTCACATATTACATTAGTTTGGCCATAGCCCCACATTATATCTACATGAGAATTAATTAAACTCGGGATTATAGTGGGGATGTTACACTCTCCAAGAAAGATATGGGGGATGCATGTGGATACTTAAGGAGAGAGATTTGTGTTCACTCGATATATTGGAGTGGAGTATTAGAGAGAGAGAGAGAGAGAGAGAGCGTTTATGACTGTAGAGAAAGAGAGAAGATTGAAATAGAGTGTGAGTTCTAAGTCTAGTTTTTCCCAATTTTACATGAGTCTGTAATAGAGTTGTAAATTTTGTATGAATGAAAAGAAGATACTAGAGTGTTGTTGACACTTGAATCCATCATGACCAAAATGGAAACCTCACGAGGATATGAATCCTCCTGAATTTTTATAGAAGTGGTACTCCTCTTTGGCTTATGATATTCTTTAATAACTTTTAGATTTAGAAATAATATAGGACCTTAAGATGATCCAATCTTTATACTCAAAGAAAGATAAAAATGATGAAAGATAAAATGTTTATTTTAAGAGAATTCCTAAGATAGGACTAGGAACCTCACACATCACACATTGCACACAATTTCCTCACATTCATCATAGTGAAAATAAAGATTTATGATCACACATAAAAAAAAATGGTCCAGACGCATAAGAGAACTTTTATAGAGTAAATACTTGCATAGCTCAAAAGAATATTATGATGGATCAATCTCAAACACTTTATACTCACAGCTCCGAGTTATAAAATACTGTCAAAATTGGTCATGAATTAGTTCTCTTGGGATTTCTCAAAAATAATAGAGTATGTTACAATGCTTTGAAATTTAAAATGTGTTTGTCCAGGGGACTGGGATTAGGGCTCTCGCGAACCATAAAAGTAAACATGTACAAGGAAATAAATTGTAGAAGGAATAAGGTGGGCGGATGCAGAGCAGCAAGATCTGGAAAGAAGACAAAGAGAAAGTTATCAAATTTTGGTTATACCTTTCTATTCAAAGAAAAAGAATAATTGGATGAAAACTAATAAAGACAGCAGAATGTGATCAGCATGGACTTACTATGATGGTACCTCTCCCTTTTCATGTGTGTGTTGTTGTTCTTTTATTCTCCTCGCTGACGTTTACCGAAACTATCGCAACTGTTGTTTTTTTACCTTCTTCAGTTAACTTATCAATTGCCTTTTTAAACCAATCTTCAATATAATTTTTCATAGGCGCAACATTTATATCATGTCTAATTTTGATATTAAATCATTCTCCTTCTAAATTTATTAGATCATGACAAATACCATGGATTGATTCTTCAATGTCTTGATTTTTTATAGATTAATTAATAAGCCAATTATCAATTTCTTCTTCACCATACTCAATTATACTATTGAATTTTTTGACCGATGATCCTTTCAATATTTCCGCGTGTTCATCAAACTGTTGCTTTGTCATAAACATTGAATTAAAGATTAATTTAGGATCTTGAACCTTGTCGGTACTACCTGCCAAGTCTATTTTTGTAATCCTTTTGAATAACTCTTCTCTCTTTGTTATGACTTCACTACAAGTTTGAACAATATCTTTTAGATTTTTAATATTTTCTATCGAGCAGGTTTTCAACTGTTTAATTCAGGTGGGCGAAGGAAAATATTATTCTCTCATCTTTGCCTTTTTCATATTTGAAACTTTTATTCCAAATGGTATGACAACATCTGTATAAAACTCTTCTTCATTTTTAAGGTCAGCTTGAAGATATTCATGGAACGCATGCACTCTCGAGCCAAAAGAAACAATATTTTTAGAGACATCCCAGGACTCTATTATGAGTCACATTCTCTTTTAATATTTCTCTCAACATAATTTTGAAAATCCATAAGAAAAATTGATGATCCTTTGAATTTGGTATCTGATGATGTGGTTGGCTTTATCATTGTTAAAGGGCTAACCAAAATGGGAAGAGGCATCAAGGCAGTGTCCAATTCTTTGATTTTTTTCCTTTAGCTTGGAATTCTCAGCTTCCAAACCATCAATAGAATCATCAAGCGCATCCTCGGTTTCCTTGTGAATTTTGGAAATTTGAGATGGTCACATATACTTAAGGTCAACCTCTGAACGAGATTTTCCTTTTTTGATTCTTTGATCCGTTATTTCCAATATTAACTTTTTAGAATCTTTATCAAAAACAACACTCTGAATAGTAAAGGATTCTTCTTCATTGAAACTTTCATTCTCGACAACTTCCATAACGTATTTTGTTGAACAACATGCTCATGTTGTTCTATTTCAAGAAATATATTTTCAATAATTGATTCCAATTCTATATCTTCCAAAGAGAAACTTTGAATATCATTTTCTAAGAGATTGTTCTCCTCCTGTTGCAATGGAGATTTTCTTTTCTTTCTTATAGGGAGTTTGTAGGAACTTTCAATTTTTTCGGAGGGAGGGTTATTATCTCCTCCTCCACTAGAGCTATTGTTGACAAACTTCTTAACTGGGCAAGCCACTGGAGAATTTCTCTTGGATGTAGTATTTTTCGGGCTGACCACTGAAGATTAAGCATTCCTTTTACCGGGATTTTTTCCCTTTTGTTTGTAATGATCTTTGTTGTTGAGTAAGGTTTCTAGATCAGTAGTATCAAGTGTAGGAGTGTTCTGACTATTGATTTATTCTTCTTCACTCAAAACAGTTTGAATGAAAGAATTACTAAACCCCACTTATTGCATATGTTCAACCAAAATCGTGCTTGGGTCAAAACCTTTGATCTTCTTAGCATATTTCAAACTGACATTGTTAAAATGACCTGCAAATTCATCAAATTTATTTATATTCCTTAATACAAATTCTCCAATCTTCTAGGGCAGAGGAATAAATTGCTCGTTCCTTTTTTCATGGAAAAAGTGCAACTAGAAATTGTATTGCCTTGCTAGCTCCGTGATGAATAATTTATCAAACACGTAATATGTAAGAAAGGAAGGATTTTCGTTTGAACAAAATATTCTTATAATACTATGATTCTCCATTTTTTCTATCATTCCTTTCTTCTCTAGAAATTTGGCAGCTTCAATAGATATCCTAGAGGTGATTTCGCCGAACAAAAGTTTTCTGAAAATTGAAAAGAAGTCATTATAAACTTCATAGAAAAATAAAGGGGTTTTATGCCTCCATAACACCTGATACCAAAAGGTAACAGGGTCTGCTTCACACTTTACCGTCTTGTTGATAGCCAAATTTGGGAAATGGTAACAGTGTGTGATAGAAAATATCAAATATGAAGCCATAAAGAACTTCATATCCCTTTTGTAATGTAATAATTGGGAAGCAATTTCCACAGAAATGAGCTTTCCCCAGTCAAAAATAACTTTCTTCTGGACTATAAAATATAATACGTACAGAATCATCAGAGATATGGAAGTAGTATTCTCCTAACCTATTATTCTAGTGAATCACCATGTGATTTCTCGATAAGGGTTCTTCAAAGAGTCAACCTGAATTATGGTTATGTCCACTGGTATAGACGCAGGATTCTCCAAGTACTATGGCAAGAGATCGAGCCGATTATTATGTTTCTTCAAAAATTCTTTGCAAGCCTCACCTTTGAAGGTGAGAGTGGGCTCTGATAGCTTTAACATTTTACTGAAAACTTGAAGTGACAAAGAAATTGGGGAATGTCCCTGGATTTTTATAGCCCTTTGATTTGGTATGTATTTGTCAACACACCATGCAACAATTTATTTGCAGACGAAAACCTCTGGAACACAACCAGCAAGAGAAATCCTAGATGTCCAAATCACGTTCTCGTTTCTTTGAGTAGCAGGAGGGTGTTGGACAACTGAGAGGGGGGGTGAATCAGTTGTTACTGTGCATAAACAATTGTATCCAATTTTAAATTTATTACATAACTTCTCAATGATGATCACAATAAATAAGCAGTAGAGTATTCAGCATCAACCACACACATGTATAGTAAAGAGATAGATATTCCTGAGGAAAACCATAAAGGGTGAAAACCTCTTCTTCTTATATGATAATTATTTTTTGTACATTATCATTCTTATGAGCATAAACTCATAATGAGGCTACCACCTCTATTTTGCAAGATTCTACTTGTTGAGAGCACCAACTCTCTGGTTTCTCTAGCACCCACTAGAAGGAAGTACCAACTCCCTCATTGCTCCAGCACCAACTGGATGGAAGCAACAACTTCCAGTCACACAGGCACCAACCTGTATAACAGAGAACCAATGGTCTCCCTAGCACCACCCTGCCACCCTGGTTTCTCTGGCTGCTACTAGATGGAAGATACAACTCCCTGTGTTCAAGCACCCACTCGACACTCAGAGGACAACAGTCCTCCCTAGCACCTCCCAACCACCCTGAAATATAAAACTTTGATCTCTATAGATTTATTACAATGATTCAATAGTTGTCATTAGTTTACCAAGATTATCATTGTTCTTCTATGCTACTCTGCTCTCCTGTATCAGTGTCTATCTTTCTTGCATCTCTGTGCTTTTATTTTGCTGCGCAGTTTCTCCTCTAGACTCGATGCTTCTACCTACATAACACGCTCTCAAAAATTGCATCACGCATCTCTTATTTGTTCTCCATTTTTATAGTATTTGTGTACCTTGTGCATGCCACATGCACTATACCAATGCATACAGTTCACTGCGTCCCTCCTCACTGGTCCTTCTCTTGAGATTCTTTGGATTTACTGACTGTAACAGTCTTCGACCCATTTCCATCTACCAGTTGACTCTATGACGAGTCTACACTCCACTGGAAGTTGCCTCGAGTCCCTTCTCCTTCTCTGGTGATCACCCTGAAGTCTCTTCGAGTCCTCTAGCAGAAACCATCAGTGGTTTCTATCAATTACACTACGAAACTCTGTAGCCTTATGCCTTTGGCACCTTTCACCTTTCCTTTCACATGTGACCTCAGCCGATGACCAAGGGCTTGTTCAAAAGGTATTTCACGATTTCGCATCTCGGCATTCCTGTGATGAGTCGTCTTGACTCTCCATGTCAAAAACTCGAAAATGAAGCTTGGCTTCTTGAGCTCTCCTCTCCAGCTCTCGACGATGTGACCACTAGCAGTGACCACACCCTACGTTATAGGGTGCTTCGTGATTTCACCTTTCAGGGTTTCTCCCGTGAGTTTCCTTGACTCCTCATATTGTGAACCCCGAAATGGAGCTTGGCTACTCTAGCTCCTCCCTCCAACTCTCGACGATCTGACCATGAGTTATGACCACTCACCAATCAAACGAGCACTTTGCTCTCTAGATCAACGATCGAGATTTCTCGTTGATCCAACGGCTCCCCTCCTCCTCATAACTTCAGCCTTTGGGATTTTGGGGGAGTGATGAAGCTAAAACTCCCGAAGTCAAACTCTCCAAGTGACGTCATTCTTGCGTCACTCAATGACGTGTCATGATCCAAGTGGCTACCATGTGTCACCCAGATTTGAGGTTTCCAGTGGTCGGAGATGTCGAATCAACTTGACACGTGTCCTTGCAAGATTGTGCCATGTGTCCTAGCTAACGTGGTCTGTCATGATCTACCTCCTGGATCTGAAGGCCCAGATTCATCCGTGTTCCAACGGCTAAGCAGTAGGTTGATTCACGCGGACAGGATTCACGCATCCATATCAGCGGTCGGGATTCAATTCTGGACCCCCCTTGCCTTTCTGCT
>SNQJ01S0015167.1:108278-136738 GCA_010110895.2 Picea sitchensis
GTGTCGAGTGCTTTGCCTGATCATCATTGAATTCTTCAGCTTCTCTGGCGGTTAAGCCCATGCGTTCATCATCACTGGGCATTATGCCGAGATTCCTTAGCCTCTCCAGCAGTCGAGACTCTTCGTCTTCTCTGTCACAGTCAAGCTCATTCCCTCTGTTGTAGTTCCAGGCTCCAACAGTCTTCCATCTGTCAATAGCCTCTATGTACAAACTTCATTCCTCTGGCAGATGCCTCGAGACTCTTCAGCTTCTCTGGCGAACACCCTGAAGTCTCTTCGAGTCCTTTGGCAGAAACCACCAGTTGTTTCTAGCAGTTACACTGTGAACCTCTTGAGCCTTATACCTTTGGCACCTTTCACCTTTCCTTTCACATGTGGCCTCAGGCGGTGACCACACGCCTGTTTAGAAGGTGCTTTCGCGATTCGCATTTCGGCAATTCCTGTTGTGAGGCATCTCAACTCTCCAAGTCGCGATCTCCGAAACCCCGAAAAGGAGCTTAGCTGGACTGACTCCTTCCCTTCTCGCGACCACCGACTGTGACCAAGCGCTTATCCATAAAGCACTTTCGCAACTCGCGATTTCGGGAATCCTGTGATGAGGCATTCCGATAAACAACAGGCTGATTCGGGCAGCTAGGATTTGCGCATCTAGATCTACAGTTGAGATTCGATTCCGGACCCCCCTTGCTATTCTGCCTTTAATGAAAAGGGGGGGGGGTCCGGAATTGGACCTCGCAAGTCTGAGTAGCCGAGATTGAAGCGCTTAGATCTACGGTTGAGATTCGATTCCGAACCCCCTCCGCCTTTTTGCCTTTAACGGAAGGGGGGGGTCCGGAATGAGGCGGTTTTGTATGGGCCCCTCCTAAACCTCTTACCGCTTCCTCCTCCGTTTACCGCCTTCGCCTCCTTCCAACATGTGTCTTCCACCCAGCCTCTCTCCTTCCCCTGTCACANATAAGTTTGAACGGTCGAGATCGAAGCACTTAGATCTGCGGTTGAGGTTTGATTCCGGACCCCCTCCGCCTTTCTACCTTTAACGGGAGGGGGGGTCCGGAATGAGGCGGTTTTGTATGGGCCCCTCCTAAACCTCTTACCGCTTCCTCCTTCATTTACTGCCTTCGCCTCCTTCTGACATGTGTCTTCCACCCAGCCTCTCTCCATGCCTTGTCACATCTCCCGCTCGACGGATACTGAGGCTCTTGAAGCTGATCAAGGGTTGTCAACTTTCCTCGATCCAATGGTCTGGATCTAATCGTGAATTTCGAGAATCCTGCTTTCAGGATTTTGTAAGCCTGCTTCTCCTTGCACTTTAAAGTATGTGTAGCTTCTCCTGGATCCAACAATGGTCGGACCCCGCACTTAGATCTCACACCTGATATCTGTCCTCCATCTACGTGCTCCTCTTGTCTTAATTCAGATCTGACAGTCATCGGGAATTCTGAATGGGATCCAATGATCATTGTCGCTTCTCCTCCTGAGCTTCTCCTTCTTGTGTGTTCTTTCCATCAATGACAAGCGCATTTTTCATGTGAACATGCCAACAATATCCCCCTTTGGCATTGATGGAAACCCTGAAAGACTGCATTATTCTTCTTAGACCTCGATCTCCAACTGTAGCATCCAGTCATGTTGTTCTTCTCCCCCTTTGACATCAATTTCAAAGAAAGAACATGCTCCCCCTGAACTTTTGCAGTAATTTTTCGGAGGTATCATATATTCAACCAACACAAACTCCCCCTAATAGGATGGATTCTCTTAGGTGTGAGACGGGATGACACCCAACTTCTGACGAAGATATTCAAAGGGTGTCTTGGCTAGGGTTTTCGTAAAGATATCTTCAATTTGTTTTGTGGTTGGAATGTATTGAACCTGAACAATCTGATTGGTGACCTGCTCTCTCATAAAATGGTATTTTATGGGAATATGCTTGGTCTTGGAGTGGAATACAGGATTCTTGGACACACTTATGGCACTTGTGTTATCACAATGAATTGGGATCGGTGCAGTATATTTTACCTCCAAGTCTGCAAGTGTCTAAATCATCCATAATACCTGAGTGCAACAAGTAGCAGCAGCAATGTACTCTGCCTTTGTAATTGATAAAGAAATGGAACCTTGTTTTTTACTCAACCATGCTACTAAATAATCTCCTAAGAAGAACGCACCTCCACTCGTACTTTTTCTTTCATCCATGCAGTTAACCCAATCAGCATCTGAGTAGACTGGTAATTGAAAATTATGATTCTTAGGATATCATAGACCATAGTTCATTGTTTCTTTCAAATATCTGAATATCCTTTTGACATCTAGCAAATGACTATGTTTAGGTGCAGACTGATATCTTACTACCATTACAACAGCATGCATTATGTCTGGATGAGATGTTGTGATGTACAGCAGGCTGCCTATCATTGACCTATATGAAATTTGATCAACATCAGGTGAGTCGTCATCCTTGCTTAATTTGCATCCAGTAACCATAGGTGTGCCCATAGTTTTAAAATCTTCCATTTTAAACCTTTTCAACATTTCTCTTAGATATTTTTCTTGAGAAATGAACATTCCTTCAGACCTCTGAGTAATTTGCAGACCAAGAAAAAATGACAGTTCACCTATCATAGACATTTCAAACTCAGAATCCATGGCAGAAGCAAACCATTGTACCAATGAATCATTATTACATTTGAAGATGATGTCATCTATATAGACCAACACGATGAGTAAGTCATTACCCTCTATTTTGATATATAGATTTTTGTCAATTGTTCCTCTCTTGAATCCTTTGTCTTGGAGATACATATCCAGTCTGTGATACCAGGCATGAGGGGATTGTTTCAACCCATATAAATATTTCTTCAGCTTGTAGACAACGTCAGGATTATCTGATAGTTTGAAACCCTTGGGTTGTTCCATATAGACTTATTCTTTTAAATCTCCATTTAGAAATGATGACTTGACATCCATTTGATAGACTTTAAACCTTTTATGACAAGCATAGGCAAGAAATATTCGGATCGCTTCTAGTCTTGCTATTGGTGCAAATGTTTCATCAAAATACAGTCCTTCTATTTTAGCATAGCCCTTACAGACCAATCTTTCTTTGTTCCTGACAACTTGTCCCTTCTCATTCATTTTGTTCTTAAAGATCCATTTGGAACCAATGATATTTTTACCTTCAGGTCTAGGAACCATCTCCCACGTATTGTTTTTCTCAATCTGATCAAGTTCATCATTCATGGCTTTAACCCAATGGTCATCTTTGCTAGCTTCATTAAAATTCTTGGGTTCCAGCAAGGATATGAAGGCTATATGTGATTGTTCGGTGTTATTTATTATCTTTCTCCTGGTTTGTACACCTTTGTCTTTTTCACCAATTATTTGACTTGCAGGATGATTCTTTTGAGTGATTCTGGAGGAGGAATTTGATGTTGTCTGTTGATTTTCTTCTTGTTCTGATTCTTGGACCTGTTCAGCTTCAACTTCATCTATATCCTTTGTTGTTGATTCAGTATTGTTCACCTCTCTTACTGGGATTCCTTCATCAACTTTTATGTCAATATAGTCAACCAATCTACGTAGCCTCTTATTATAGCATCTGTATCCTTTATTGTTTGTAGCATACCCTAAGAAGATGCCTTCATCATCCCTGTCATCATAATTTCCAAGGTTCTCATCATTATTCTTTATGCAACACTTACTCTCAAAGACTTTGAAGTGTTTGATTGAAGCAGGTCTCCCATACCACAGTTCATAAGGTGTCTTGTCGGTGTGTGGTCTGAGGTGGGCTTTGTTAAGAACATGGACGGTTGTATGTATTGCTTCTACCCAGTAGGTTTGACCAATGTTCTTCGCATTCATCATTGACCTTGCCATTTGATGCATTGTTCTGTTTTTCCTCTCAACTACTCCATTTTGTTGTGGAGTTCTTGGGATTGTGTATTCTCTCTTGATCCCATGTTTATCACAGAATTCCTTAAACTCACTTGACATAAATTTGCCTCCTATGTCTGATCTTATTGTCTTTAACCTCTTGCCTGTTTGATTCTCAGTTAAAGCCTTAAATATTTTGAATTTCTCAAATGCTTCAGCTTTTTCTTTGAGAAAGGCAACCCAAGTGAGTATGGAGTAATCATCAATGATCAGCATGAAGTAGTTTTATTTCCATGTGCCTTCCTGTCTTGATGGTCCACATAAATCCATATAAACTAGTTGGAGTGGTTTCTCTGTTGAAGTAGAGCTCTTGGATTTAAATTGTGTCCTAGTTAGCTTTCCTACTTGGCAGGGTTTACACACAGAATCTTGTGGCTTTGATATTCTTGGAAGATCTTTTACTGCCTCAAGATTTTTGAGCTTGATTAAATGATCAAATTTTAGATGTCCAAGTCTCCTATGCCATAACCAGATCTCATCATGTTTTCTTAGATGACATTCTTCTCTATCTTCTTTCAGCACATATACATTATTTTATGTCCTTATGCCTTTAGCCACCACTTGTCCTTAGTTTACAGACTTTATCTTGCATTCCTTGGAAGTGAACACCACTTCACATCCTCTGTCACACATTTGACTTACACTGAGCAAATTATGTTTCAGCCCATCTACAAGCAGAACATCTTGGGATTTTCCTCTTCCATTACTTAAACTGACCATCCCTTTACCCTTGATTTTACCTGGAGCATCATTTCCAAAGGTTATGTTTCCTGATTTACTTTCACTTAGAGATAGAAACTTACCTTTGTCTCTCGTCATATGTTTGGAGCATCCATTATCTATATACCAAAGGTTCTTTTGTCTTTGAGCTGACAACACTAATACACACTTGTCACTTTCTTTCTTCTTCCAACCCTAGACATTTTTAGCAAAGGGATTCAAATCTGGTTCATATTTCTTTAAGCGACAGTCAACAGCTTTATGTCCATAATTATGACAGATGTAACATTCTGGTTCGTTGAATAAGGGATCATAACGATTGTTATGCTTAAGATGTGTCATTGTCCCATCCGTCAAGTGATTTGCAGTCTGTGATGATTTGTTAATTGGTTGTCTCATTCTTTGTTGTGGAAGATATCTATACCTTGAATGTCTTGATTGCTCATTTCTCAATTTTAAAGAACAGTTTACAGCTTTGTGACCAAAGTTAGAACGGAAAAAACAATATCCATAGAAAAAACCTTGGTACCTGGAAAATGGTTGTCTTCTTTGAGAAGGTCGATTTCTTCCATGCTCATGATTTCTTTGAACAAAGAGTACAATGTTTCTTTGATCTATAGTTTCAGTTCTGGTACCTCTTTCGTTACTCCTCCTGGGCCGTTGATTATCTTCTTTTGTTTCTACAGGTTTTTTGTTGTCATAGATGGTAGATTTGACAAACTTAATGGGATCTTTGTTGCTTGGTTGATCACTACTTGATCCCTCTTCATAACCCAGACCTGTTTTCATCTTTGGGTTTCTTTGTTGATTCAGAATGGTGGCCAATTCTTATGAGGCTTTTATACTTGACAGATTTTGATGATACAAGGCTTGAAACTTCTCCAACTCTTTCCTAGTTTTCACTACTTCTTCCTCCATAGCTTCACATCTTGCCTTCTTTTCTGATAACTGTTGTTTCAAAATGTCTTCAATTTTATTTGCCTCTTCTAATTCCACTTTTAGCAGGGCAAATTCTTCGTCGGGTTATTTATTGCCTTTCTTGAACTGTATCAACAATTGTTTTTGCTTTTTGCTTTCTCGTCTTAATTATGAGTCTGTCAAGTTCCTCTAGTGCACTAATCAATTCTCCTTCGAGGTCAACCACAGCTTCTTCTTCATTAGCATCACTTAATGTGCTTGTATTATCATAATCCTCTTTGGCCATAAGCATGAATTCATTTAGTTTATCTTCAATAGAGAATTCATTATCTTCATCATCTGAAGGATCATCATCATTGTTTACACAAAGACTTTTCTTCTTAAAATTATTCTCTTTAAAGAAATTTCTATGTTGGTGCTTCTCCTCATCATCATATGTTTGATCCTTTCTTTTGTGAGGACATTTATTTGCAAAATGACCTATCTTACTACAGTTGAAACATTTGAAAGGAAGTTTACCTTTGCATTTGCCCGATCCCTTCTTCAGTCCTCTCACAATTTTTTCTTCAATTTTATCAGGCTCAGAATCCTCATTCTTGTCTGCCTTAAATGATGCTTCTCTAGAGGTGGGTTTATCTTTAACTATTCTCATTTCATATGCAGACAACGTTCCTAGAAGTTGATCAAATGCCAAGGCTTTTAGATCATTAATTTCTTCTATAGCAGAGACCTTCGGGTTGAACCTATCTGGTAGAGATCTCAAAATTTTCTGAACTAAAGAAGGTTCCTTAATTTTTTCACCAAGTGCCTTCATTGCATTTACCAGTTCTTCAACTATCATAAAGTACTTTCCAACAGTTTCATCTTCTTTCATCTTCAGCTATTCAAACTGTACTTTGTAGGTTTGAAGCTTGGTGTCCTTTACCTTCTCATTACCTTCATAACTGCTAATGAGTTTGTCCCACATTTCTTTGGCAGTTTCTAGGTGCATAAATTTCACAAATTCTGCTTCTGCAAGCCCACTCAAGATAGCATTCATAGCCTTAGCATTGAAGCTGAATTCTAGCTTGTCTTCCTTATTAGCTAGTACAACTGGCTTTACATAACCAGTCTCTACCACATCCCAGACATCTGCACCTAAAGAAATTATGTAGGTTCGCATTCTAACTTTCCAGAAGGAAAAGTTTGTTCCATTGAACAGAGGGGCCTTATTGGTTGAAGGTCCTTCATGGCTTGACATGTTTAAGATCTAGGATCTACCCTTAGATAAAAGGGGTTGGCTCTGATACCAAGTGTTGGACAACTGAGAGGGGGGGTGAATCAGTTGTTACTGTGCTTAAACAATTATATCCATTTTTAAATTTATTACAGAACTTCTCAATAATGATCACAATAAATAAGCAGTAGAGTATTCAACATCAATCACACACATGTATAGTATAGAGACAGATATTCCTGAGAAAACCCATAAAGGGTGAAAATATCTTCTTCTTATATGATAATTATTTTTTGTACATTATCATTCTTATGAGCACCAACTCACAATGAGGCTACCACCTCTATTTTTCAAGCTGCAAATTACTAAGAGCACCAACTCTCTGGTTTCTCTAGCACCCACTAGAAGAAAGTACCAACTCCCTCACTTCTCAAGCACCAACTGGATGGAAGCACCAACTTCCAGTCACACAGGCACCAACTTGTATAACAGAGAACCAATGATCTCCCTAGCACCACCCTGCCATCCTGGTTTCTCTAGATGCTACCAGATGGAAGCTACAACTCCTTGTGTTCAAGGCCCCACTCAACACTCAGAGGACAACAGTCCTCCCTAGCACCTCCCAACCACCCTGAAATATAAAACTTTGCTCTGTGTAGATTTATTACAGTGATTCAATAGTTGTCATTAGCTTACTAGGCTTATCATTGTTCTTCTTTGTTGCTCTACTCTCCTGTATCAGTGTCTATCTTGCTTGCATCTATGTGATTTTCTTTTGTTGTGCAATTTCTCTTCTAGACTCGATGCTTCTACCTGCATAACACGCTCTCAAAAATCACAGCATGCATCTCTTCTCTATTCTCCATTTTTATAGTCTTTGTGTACCTTGTGCATGTCGCATGCACTATACCACTGCATACAGTTCACTTTGTCCCTCCTCACTGGCCCTTCTCCTGAGATTCTTTGTCTTTACTGACTGTAACATTATTTGACCCATTTCCATCTGTCAGCCGACTCTATGATGAGTCTACACTCCACTGGAAGTTTCCTCGAGGCCCTTTGCCTTCTCTGGCGATCACCCTGAAGTCTCTTCAAGTCCTCTGGAAGAAACCATCAATGGTTTCTAGTAGTTACACTGCGAACCTCTGCAACCTTATGCCTTTGGCACCTTTCACCTTTCCTTTCACATGTGACCTCAGTCGATGACCAAGGGCTTTTTCAAAAGGTATTTCGCGATTTCGCGTCTCGGCATTCCTGTGATGAGTCGTCTCGAATCTCCATGTCACAAACTCTGAAATGGAGCTTGGCTTCTTGAGCTCTGCTCTCCAGCTCTCGACGATGTGACCACTGGTGGTGACCACACCCTACGTTATAGGGCGCTTCGTGATTTCTCCTTTCGGGGTTTCTCCCGTGAGTTTCCTTGACTCCTCGTATTGCGAACCCCGAAATGGACCTTGGTTTCTCTAGCTCCTCCCTCCATATCTCGACGATGTGACCATGAGTTATGACCACTCACCAATCAAACGAGCACTTCTCTCTCCATATCAATGGTCGAGATTTCTTGTTGATCCAATGACTATCCTCCTCCCCGAGACTTCAGCCTTCGGGATTTTGCGGGATTGTTGAAGCTAAAACTCCCGAAGTCAAAGTCCCCAAGTGACGTCATTCTTGCGTCACTCAATGACGTGTCATAAGCCGAGTGGCTGCCATGTGTCACCCAGATTTGAGGTTTCCAGTGGTCGAAGATGTTGAATCAACTTGACACGTGTCCTTGCAAGATTGTGCCATGTGTCCTAGCTGACGTGGTATGTCATGATCTACCTCTTGGATCTAACAGCCCAGATTCATCCATGTTCCAACAGCTAAGCAGTATGATGATTCAAGTGGACAGGATTCACGCATCCAGATCAACGGTCTGGATTCAATTACGGACCCCCTTTGTCGTTTTGTTTCTAATGGGGGGGGTCCAGAATGGAGTGCGCAAGTTTGAACAACCAAGATTGAAGTGCTTAGATANAGGATTCACGCATCCAGATCAACGGTCTGGATTCAATTACGGACCCCCTTTGTCGTTTTGTTTTTAATGGGGGGGGTCCAGAATGGAGTGCGCAAGTTTGAACAACCAAGATTGAAGTGCTTAGATATGCGACTGAGGTTTGATTTTGGACCCCCTCCACCTTTCTGCCTTTAACGGGAGGGGGGGGGTCCAGAATGAGACGGTTTTGTATGGGCCCCTCCTAAACCTCTTACCGCTTCCTCCTCTGTTTACCACCTTCGCCTCCTTCTGACATGTGTCTTCCACCCATCCTCTCTCCATGCCTTGTCACATCTCCCACTTGACGGTTGTTGAGGCTCTCGAAGCAGATCAACAGTCGTCAACTTTCCTTGATCCATTGGTCTAGATCTAATCACGAATTTTGGGAATCCTGCTTTCGGGATTTTGTAAGCCCGCTTCTCCTGGCACTTTAAAGAACATGCAGGTTCTCCTGGATCCAACGATGGTCGGACCCCGTGATCGGATCTCACGCCTGAGATCTGTCCTCCATCTGCGCGCTCCTCCTATCTTAATTCAGATCTAACGGTCATTGGGAATTCTGAATGGGATCCAATGATCACTGTCGCTTCTCCTTTTGAGCTTCTCCTTCCTGTGTGTTATTTCCATCAATGACAAGTGCATTATTCCTATGAACATGCCAACGGAGGGGAGGAATGATACCAATATACTCTCGACCACTAGAAATGTTGATCTTCGCGGCCGAAAATATTCAAAGTATCACCACAGAACTGTTGTCGAGCTGATGTTGTCATTAATTTGATAAAATTGTTTCTTCAGCTGAATGATATTTACAAATGAATTTTTTCAACATATAATGATAATTTAATCCCCTTGCAAATGAGGATTAAATGAATATTTAATTAATATTTCTCGAGCCATTCACCATTGATAATGGCCTTTTTGAAGTCTGCAAAACAGTTGTTAGCATTTAAATAATATTTATTGTGCATTGGAAAAAGCAACATAATGGTGGGGATGGAGATGAGAGAAGATCAAAATGAAAATTTTGTGAACCTACCAACTCACGGTTGGATAAGAGATCCAAAGAAACTAAGTATAAAAGGCGGTCGGTTGGACTCGTGAATATCAAAAAAATGGGACATTTAGGAACCCGACATCCGCGATGAGAATAAAATTTAAGTGATGGTTGAAATGTAGAACGTGGAAGTTGGCGTGCAATGTGAAGTTTGTGGAGGAGAAGGAAAACACTTGAATCTGTGTACCCGTGAATTAAAAAAAAAGTCTAAGTGTTGAGGCGGACTTATGCATAGGTGAATGTGTGAGAGTGGAATGCAAGTGTGACAGTCTGTGGGTCGGACAATCCGTGAACATGAAAATGGCTAAGTCTGGTAACCAAGAAAGGGAAAAAGAAGGGACAAATAGGAAATGGGAAAACGGGAAAATATATAAGGGGGGAAGAAATGATGTAAATAAGTGGGAAAATAGAACAAGGGATGGGAAAACAAATAGCACGAAAGGGTTTCAACAACTGGCTCCAACTGTGGGATGATAACCCCCTGCGGATTGTCAAGAATCCAGAATCTTCATGACCAGATGTTTTTATCCCTTGGACCATGGAGTCGAATAGTAAGGATATACAAAATAAATGAAAACTACGTACAAGGAGAAGAGAAGATTCCAGGTAAAAAATATTTTCAAGTGTCTCCCATTAACAGGAAACATTAACATTTTCCCCTTCATGTATTTGAGCATATATGAATTGAATCCCAGGATCTTTTCAGTAATGTACGGCCCAATCCAGAGTGCTTCAAAATTTATGTGCATTGATGGATTCTCCTTAGCTTTGTTCCGGAGTAACACCAGTTCATCTTTTTGAAAATTCTTTAATGTTGCACTCTGATAAAAATATTTTTTGACACTCCAATGGCTATGAGATGTTCTATGCAAAGCTTCATTTCATTCTTCTTCCAATTTTAATTGTTGACTTAATCTCTTTTGCATAGGAGTACTATCTTTTGCGTCCTCTGTATTAACTGCATAGTTCAAGGCATTTATTTCTAGGTTGATTGAGATATTTTCTTCCTTCCCGTAAACCAAGATATACGGAGACATCCCAGTGTTGTCTTTCAGAGTCATTCTACTCACCCATAGAGCATCCGTCAATTTCAAATGCCAATTATTTTGATTATGATCAATAGTTTTCTTTAAGATCTTAATGAGTGTCTTATTGGTAGATTCAGCAAGACCATTCCCTTGTGGATAATAGTTTGATGATTTCCCCATGACAATGCCATATTCTCCACAAAACTATGTAAATTTTGACCCAATGAAAATTGAACCATGGTCGAAAATGAACTTTTTTGGAACACCAAATCTTGACAAGATATTATCTTTAAGAAAATTAATCAATTCTTCGGATTCATCCCTTTTCAATGATACTACTTCTTGCCACTTCGTGAAATAATTTGTAGCGGTGAGGATTTATATATGCCCTTTACTTGATTTTGGATTTATTGGTCCTACGACGTCTAGTCCCAATTGGGCGAATGGTTTTTCTATAGATATGGGTTGTAATGGCATTGCATATTTTTTCATCTTCCCTGAAAATTCTTGACAAGAGATGCATTTTATTACCATAACATACGAGTCTTTGAAAACAGATGGCCAATCAAATCTGGCTCTTATTATTTTATGCATTGTAGCAGTGGGCACAAAATGTCCACCACATATACCTCCATTAAATTCTTGCATTAATTCTTGAGCTCTCTTTTCATCAACACACCTTAATAAAATTCCATCATAATTCCTTATGAATAAAACATCAAAAATAAATACATGTTGAGTTGATTTCATTTTTAATTCTCTTGTTTCCTTTGGGTTCATGGTGACAGGGAATTGTCTAGATTTTAAATAAAATACAATATATTTATACCATTCAAAACCAGATATAGGTTTTCCAACTGAGACTGAAACTACTCCATTCAAAGCATCGTCGTTTGCAATTAACTTACACAACATGTGCCCTTTTATTTCCTTTAAAGGATTAATTTCAATGTCATATTCTTGAATCTTCGCCATCTAATTTGCACATTTCTCTTCTCTCAATTGTTGATTTAAAATCATATTAATAGGAGAGGATGGAACATATGCAATGACATGAGAATTTAATATGTAAGTCTGAAAGTGTGTTATTGCCTTTACAAGAGAGAGGGCTTGTTTCTCCAAATGTGAATATCTTAATTCATAATCATGAAGGGTCTTGCTCATGAAACTAATTGGTAGTTCTTCACCCTTAACATTTATTTGAATAAGAACAGAGGCCACAATAGTTTCTATTGCAAATGAATAAAAGATGAAGTCTCTTTGGAAGTCTGGATTAATGAGGATTGGGGCTATAGTAATTTCCTTTTTGATGTTACTAAAAGATTTTTGTGTGTCTGAAGTCCATTCGAACCTTTTATCATTTTTCAATGGTGATTTGATTGGTTTCACAATACTTGCATAATCAGGGACAAATCTCCATACAAAGTTGATTTTGCCAAAAAATTATTGGACTCCTTTCTTGGATGATGGAGGGTTGAGTTAATTTATAGATTTAACCCTCTCTGGATCAATATAGATTCCTTCTTTGCAAACAATATGGCCCAATAATTTACCTTCAATCGCAGCAAACAAACATTTCTTTGGATTCAAAGAAACCCCATATAATCTACATCTATCAAAGACTTTCCTCAGGTGATGAATATGCTAATTTCTTGTCTTTGAATGGATTGTTAAATGATCTTGGTATTCCACCATGAATTTTCCTACCAAACCTTCAAAGACATGATCCATATCCCTCTATAGCGTATACCCAGCATTCTTTAGACCAAAGGGAATCTGAGCATATGCATATGTATCCCAAGGCGTTATGAAGGTTGTCTTTGCTCTGTCTTCTTCTGCAACCAAGACTTGATTATACCCGAAAAAACCATCTAACATGAACATGCATGTTGATCTGGTGACTTGTTGGAGGATAAATTCCATGTTAGGAAAAGGATAATTATCCTTTACACTTGATTTATTAAGATCCCTGAAATATACACACATTTGAATCTTCCCGGTCTTCTTTCTCACAACCACCATATTTGAAATCTAGTCAGAATGTATGATGGGATATATTGTTCTAGCTTTATTAAAATTTTCCAAATCAAACTTCACCAGTGGCTTCAACTTTGGGTTCATCATCCTTATCTTCTACTTGACAGGCTTTGCTCCTTCTCTTAATGGGATAATGTGATGAAATATTTTTTTATCATGTGTCTTTAAACCATCATAACTCCATGCAAAAACATCTAGATATTCTCTAAAGAGTGTGACATATTGATCAACTTCATCATTTGTGCAATCGAATCCTAAGTTAATGTACTATGGGGAACTATCAGTCCCAATATTGACTTTTCTCATTTCTTGAACCTTTTGGACCAATACTTCTTCCAAGAGATTTTTAGCATGATCATCTCTTGCGAAAAGAGATTCGGACGGAAACAATTCTTCGGAATGGCGGTAATGTCATTATCCTCATCGTCATTATCATTTACTAAAAAAAATTATAGGTCTTCATCATTCTCAAATACTTGCAAATACTCCTGATTGTCAGGTACAGAAGGTCGAAATATTATTTTTACCTGAAAAGATGTTTTACTTTGGACATCATCTGGGTTCGACAGTGAAGCCGCCAATGCTAATGAATCTACCTTCTGAATTTTATCCCTTGGAATGAAGGAAATATTAAAAGAACAAAAGGATTCCATTAATTCTCTTACTCTTTTGAAATATAATTTAAGTCTTTACTTATTAATCTTATATTTATGAGTAGCTTGATTTATTACCAACTCAAAGTCGCCTCACAATCAAATGTTCTATATTCATTTATTGTGCGAGGATCATTTCTTGAATCAAATCCTCATATTCCACCTCATTATTTACATGAAAATTCAAGTCTGATAGCATGTGGGTGCACAATGTCTTCTGGGATTTTGAGGACAATTCCAACTACGCTTCTCGAGCTTGAACAAGCTCCATCGAATGACATCCTCTAGTATCCCACAAAATGATTATCTTGATTTTATATGTCCTCAATTTCTTCCATGTATGGGATAGCATAATTTATGATACCATCATATCTTCCATAAGCTCATTGTCTTTCTTTTTTAAAGAAAATGGTCTCATGGGTTCACAAGGAACCTTGATCATTACTTTGTCTTTATATGGAAACATCATGTAGCTTCCATTATTCATTATATAACCTCTGATCATGGATGACAAATCTCATCCGAGGACAACTCCATATGCAGGAGGAAGATCCACCACCACAATATTGAAAAATGTAATAATATGAGGAGCAGCAGTGATCCAGGCATAAAAATCTTTAATTTCCCTATAAGTTGGCACATGTATGGAATCTATGGCGTAAATTCTTTCACCTGTCTCATAGTATCTAGTGCAACTCATACCCAACGCCTTCATTAATGTCAATGGAATTATATTGTTTGTCATGCCAGTATCAACTAAATAATTATGGAGTGCAACATCATGGTTTCCTATCGAAATATAGAAGGGTGGGACTTTACCTCTCAATTTGATTGTTGATATATGTTGAATTTCTTGTGTGCTTGCTACAAATGCTTCAATTCTTCCAGTTGGCTCATCTAACAACTTCAAAATATTTTCCCTTTGTTGGGGAATCTTCACCACTTCTGTGAAAGGTAGAGTAATCCTCACTTACTCATATCTTCAACCAAATTATATTTAATTCGTGGGGGCCTTGATATTTGATGTTGTTTCTTTCCTCCAGCGTTTCTTATCACACTTTTGTTATTCTCCTTCTCATTCTCATTTTCTTTATCTTTTTCTTTGACTTTTTCTTTGTCTTTTTATAAATTATATTTACTTTTGGACTTACTTACAAACGCTTGTGTTTGGGAAACATTTTCTTCTGAGTCAGGGTCATCTTCACCTTCTTCAAATATACACATGGACGTTTCGCATTCGTCTGTCTGTACAAGTTCAAAAATTTACTCTGGTAAATAATCATTTTCTTGTTCATTATATGGCTCATAAAGAACTATTGCATTTGGAATTGGTTGTCTCGGGACCCTATATCTTTGATTATCATTGTTCTCAAACCTCACTCTCCGCTTTTGAGGAGGGTTCATTCTTTGTTCTGGGACTAGCATCCTTGGATTTTGTATGTAATTGTCGTTTCTTCTCAATCTGGTTATTTCATTTTTCATTTGTCTATTTTTTCTATTCATCTGTGCAATTTTGATCCTTTGCTTAGTTTATTGGGCTGTCAAAGGGTCTGTTTTCACATTCGGTATAGTTCCCTTGAAAAATCCTCCACCAATGGCTTGATTTTGACTTAGTTGCCACTTTTTCTCTTAAATTTCTTCTCGAACTAGAGGCTCCTTGATCATCAATATTTATATTACCCATTTGTATTTGTACTTTTCCGAGGATAATATCAGGGTCAGTGCTCGTTTCAATTATGATTTCCTCCATTTTTGTGGCTTTAGTTTTTGCTTCCTCTAGGGTATCCATTTGGGATGCTCTGATAGCGAACTTTACATTTTTTGGCATGCAATTTTTATAGCAACCAAGTATCATTGGGTCATTTGGCCTTTTATCTTCAACGATCTTTCTCGGAGTTCTATTGAATCTGAGATTGAAATCTTGTATTCTCTCATTCTTCTTTAAACAGATATGACTTAATTTGGTGAGAACGGCATGATATGCTATTGGGTGAGCGAACATAGTTAGGAACATGATTTCAATATTATTGAATGAACCAATTGATCCAGTGGGAAATGTAGTATACCATTCATAGGCTTGGCCCGACAAGGTTTGGATAAATAACCTTACCATTACATCGTCATATTCCACAAGATGAAAGTCACAAACATCCAGGAACAAATCAACATGTCTTTTAGCATCAATTGTTCCATCTCCAGAAAATTCTTTCAAAGTACCTTTAGGGAGGATTGGGAGCTCATGTTGTTTTCCTCGCAGGTTAAGAGGATAATCTCTTATTCCTCTAGGGTTTCTGAATATTTTGATTCCTTCATTTCTCTTTTCTTCTCACCTTTCTTCATTTCTTGTGTCTCGTCTTTCTTCATTTGTTTCCTCTCGTCTTTCTTCTTGTCTTTATTCCCATATTTATTCCCTTTCATCCATGTCTAGAAGCTTCTTCTCTTCATCAGGAATATGTTCTTCACTTTCTAAAGTATGCAGTTGCTTTATTTTACTTCTACATATTGGTCCTTTTTATTCGTTCAGTTTCAATTAGGGCCTTGTTCTTGTACTCTTCGAGCTTGTCTCTCATTTATTTGGTCTTGTCTTTCTTCCTTTCTTTTCCTTCAAAGAATTTCTCTTTATTCTTATTGAACCAATGTTTCCCAAGACCTTTCTAATTATTCTTTGGTCGGTTGTTTTTATTGCAAGATTATATAGTTGATGCAGAATACTTCGTTGATTATTCAATCCAATTTCTAACTGGGGTTGGTTAGCTTGAGGAAAATTCATGTAATTTGAGGATGCTAAATCAGATTCAAATCTTTTAGTGGTTCCCCAGTATGATCGCCAAAAATGTTGACACTTGAATCTATCATGACTAAAACGAAAACCTCACGAGGATATGAATCCTCCTGCATTTTTATAGAAGTGGTACTCCTCTTTGGCTTATGATATTCTTTAATAACTTTTAGATCTAGAAATAATATAGGACCTTAAGATGATCCAATATTTATACTCAAATAAAGATAAAAACACTGAAAGATAAAAGATAGGACCAGGAACCTCACACGTCACACATTGCACACAATTTCCTCACATCCATCATAGTGAAAATAAAGATTTTTGTTCACACATAAAAATAAAAGAAGATGGTCTAGACGCATAAGAGAAATTTTATAGAGTAAATACTTGCATAGCACAAAAGAAGGTTATGATGGATCAACCTCAAATACTTTATACTCAGATCTTAGAGTTATAAAATATAGTCAAAATTGATCTCAAATTAGTTCTCTTGGGATTTCTCAAAAATAATAGAGTATGTTACAATGCTTTGAAATTTAAAATGTGTTTGTCTAGAGGACTGGGATTAGGGATCTCGCGGACCATAACAGTAAACATGTACAAATACATAAATTGTAGAAGGAAGAAGGTGGGAAGATGTAGAGCAGAAAGCTATGGAAAGAAGACAAAGAGAAATTTATCAAATTTTGGTTATACCTTTCTATTCAAAGAAAAAGAATAACTGGATGAAAATTGATAAAGACAATAGAATGTGATCAGCATGGACTTACTATGATGTTATCTCTCCCTTTTCATTTGCTTGTTGTTGTTCTTTTATTCTCCTCACTGACGGTTACCGAAACTATCCCAACTGTCGTTTATTGACCTTCTTTAGTTAACTTATCAATTTCCTTTTTAAACCAATCTTAAATATAATTTTCATAGGCGCAACATTTATCTCATTTCTAAATTTGATATTAAATAATTCTCCTTCTAAATTCCTTAGATCATGAGAAATACCATGGATTGGTTCTTCAATGTCTTGATTTTTTATATAGCAACCAATAAGCAAATTATCAATTTCTTCTTCACCATACTCAATTATAGTATTGAATTTTTCGGCTAATAATCCTTTCAGTATTTCCACGTGTTCATCAAATTGTTTCTTTTTAATAAACATTGAAATAAAGATTAATTTAGGATCTTGAACTTCGCCAGAACTACCTTCAAATTCTATTTTTGTAAGCTTTTTGAACAACTCTTCTCTGTTTGTTATGACTTCACTACAAGTTTGAACAATATCTTTCATATTTTTAATCTTTTCTATCCAGCATGATTTCAACTGTTTAATTTAGGTGGGCGAAGGAAAATCTTCTTCTCTCCTCTTTGCCTCTGTCATAATTGAAACTTTTATTCCAAATGGTATGAAAGCATCTGTATAAAACCCTTCTTCATTTTTAAGGTCAGCTTGAAGATATTCATGGAACGCATGCGCTCTCGAACCAAAAGAAACAATATTTTTAGAGACTTCCCAGGACTCTATTACGAGTGACATTCTCTTTTTAATATTTCTCTTGACATAATTTCGAACAGCCCTAAGAAAACTTAATGATCCTTTGAATTTGGTACCTAATGATGTGGTTGGATTTATCATTGTTAAAGGGCTAGCCAAAATGGGAAGAGGCATCAAAGCAGTTTGCAATTATTTGATTTTTTCCTTTAGATTGGCATTCTCAGCTTCCAAACCATCAATAGAATCATCAAGCACATCCCCAGTTGCCTTGTGAATTTTGGAAATTTTAGATGGTCGCATATACTTAAGGTCAACCTCTGAATGGGATTTTCCTTCTTTATTTCTTTGATTTTTTCTTTCCAATATTAACTTTTTAGAATATTTATCAAAAATAGCACTCTGAATAGTAAAGCATTCTTCTTCACTGAAACTTTCATTCTCGAAAACTTCCAATATAGTATTTCGTTGAACAACATGCTCATGTTGTTCTATTTCAGGAAATATCTTTTCAATATCTACTTCCAATTCCATATCTTCCAAAGAGAAACTTTGAATATCATTTTCTAAGAGATTGTTCTCCTCCTGCTGCAATGAAGCTTTTCTTTTCTTTCTTATAGGGAGTTTGTGGGAAATTTCATTTTTTCCAAAGGGAGGGTTCTTATCGCCTCCTCCACTAGAGTTATTGTTAATAGACTTCTTAACTCGGCAGGACACTAGTCCATTGCTCCTAGATGCAATATTTTTCGGAGTGACAACTGGAGATTGAGAATTCTTTTCATCAAAAAAAATTCCCTTTTGTTTGTAATGATCATTGTTGTTGAGTAAGGTTTCAAGATTGATAGTATCATGTGCAGGAGTGTTCTGACTATTGATTTCTTCTTCTTCACTCGAAACAATTTGAATGAAAGAATTACTAAACCCCATTGATTGTATATGTTCAACAAAGATCTTGCTTGGGTCAAAACCTTTGATCTTCTTAGAAATTTTCAAACTAACAGTGTTAAAATAATCTGCAAACTCATCAATTTTATTTATATTCCTCAATACAAATTCTCCAATCTTCCAGGACAGAGGAATAAATTGTTTTTTTTCCCTTTTTTCATGGAAAAAGTGAAACCAGAAATTGTATTGCCTTGCTAGCTCCATGATGAATAATTTATCAGACACGTAATATGTAAGAAAGGAAGGATTTTCCTTTGAACAAAATATTCTTATAATACTATGATTCTCCATTTTTTCTATCGTTCCTTTCTTCTCTAGAAATTTGGCAGCTTCAATAGATATCCTGGAGGTGCTCTAGTCGAATAAAAGTGTTTTGAAAAATCAAACTAAGTCATTATAAAATTCATATAAAAATAAAGGAGTTTTATGCCTCCATAACGCCTGATACCAAAAGGTAACAAGGTTTGCTTCACACTTTACCCTCTTGTTGATATTCAAATTTGGGAAATGGTAACAGTATGTGATAGAAAATATCAAATATGAAGCCATAAAGAACATTTTATCCCTTTTGTAATGTGATAATTGGGAAGCAATTCAAAAACAGTTTTCTTCTAGACTGTCAAATATAAGACGTACAGAATCATCTGAGATATGGAAGCAGTATTCTCCTGACATGTTATTTTGGCGAATAACCATGTGATTTCTTGATAAGGGTTCTTCAAAGATTCAACCTGAATTTTCGTTATGTCCAATGGTATAGACGCGGGATTCTTCAAGTACTATGGCAAGAGGTCGAGCCCATTATTGTGTTTCTTCAAAAATTATTTGCAAGCTTCGCTTTTCAAGGTGAGAGTGGGCTCTGGCAACTTTAACATTTTACGGAAAAATTGAGGTGACAAAGAAATTGGGGAATGTCCCTAGAGTTGTATAGTCCTTTGATTTGGTATGTATTTTTCAACACACCATACAACAATTTCTTTACAATCGAAAACCTTTGGAACACAACCAGCAAGAGCAATCCTAGATGTCCAAATCATGTTCTCATTTCTTTGAGCAACAGGAGGGGAGGAATAATACCAATATTCTCTCGAACAACAAGAGGGGAGGAATAATACCAATATTCTCTCGAACACTGGAAATTTTGATCTTCACGAACAAAAATATTCAAAGTATCACCACAAAACTGTTGTTGACTTGATGTTGTCATTAAGTTGATAAAAATGTTTCTTCGGAAGAATAATATTTACAAATGAATTTTTTCGAGAGATAATGATAATTTAATCCCCTCACAAATGAGGATTAAATGAAGATTTAATGAATATTTATCGAGCCATTTTCCATTAATAACGGCCTTTTCGAAGTCTGCAAAACAGTTGTTAGCATTTAAATAATATTTATTGTGCATTGGGAAAAGCAACATAATGGTGGGGATGGAGATGAGAGAAGATCAATATGAAAATTTTGTGAACTCGTTAACTCACGAACCCAGGATTGGATAAGCGATCCAAAGAAACTAAGTATAGAAGGCAGACAGTAATACTCGAGAATATCAAAAAAATGGAACATTTAGGAACCCGGCATCCGCAATGAGAATAAAAGTTAAGTGATGGTGTAAATGTAGAACGTGGAAGTTGAAGTGCATTTTGAAGGTTGTTGAGGGGGAGGAAAATACTTGAGTCTGTATACCCATGAATTAAAAAATATATATAAGTGTTGAGGCGGACTTGTGCATAGGTTAATGAACGAGAGTGGAATCCATGTATTACAGTCTGCGGTTCCGACGGCCCGCGAACATGAAAATGGATAAGTATAGTAACCAAGAAAGGGAAAAAAGAAGGGATAAATAGGAAATGGGAAAAAAGGAAAATATAGAAGGGGGAAAGAAAGGGTGTAAAGAAGAGGGAAAATAGAACAAGGGAGGGGAAAACGAAGAGCACAAAAGGGTTTCAACAAGTGCATGGTGCATCTCTATTATGACTTTGTATCTGAATGATTTTTAAGTTAATGAATGAAATGTGAAGTCCTTTATCTATGCATTTCTCTATGTCATGGTTTTACTATATGTATGTTTACTTTTTGATGCATGGTAGTTTTTTGCTTAGCTATGAATGAATGAATGGATTTATTCCTAAGAGGTTTCATGTATGTGATGTCCCTTCGCATTTGACACAATACTAATGGTCTATGTGATTCTCATGGTGTCTCGAGTGAGACCTTCCTTGGTCATCAACTAAATATTGAGTATGTTGGCACCTTGGGTTTTTTTGGTAAATCTTGATGAACCCTAGGTATTTAACCCCCTAGCGAGTGAGATACGGCCAACATCCACTGAAGGAGAGAGTGAAGGTACAATAGACACAATTATAGTGCGTAATGTTGGGGGAAACTCCCAACAACTAACATCTATCTATCTCTAGTGCCTCCTCAATCCCATGAAAGCCACCTGGTAAGAACCTATGACTAGCCACTAAGATTTATCTTCATATATGTGTAATGGATTAGGCCTCCAACAGTCAAGGGTTTGAACTATAGGTTAAAATAGTTGGGTTTCCTCCATTAGACTAGTAACCTTGAGCTCAACATTAACACTTATGAGCATGCCCCATTGCTAAACTAGCCTTGACCATATACGACATAAAGGAATTTTAAATCCCTCGAAAGGATAATAACTATGTCTCAATGTAAAATAATTGTGTTGAAATATGTGGATGCTTATCCTCACTATCCTAACCTGACTACAAGATTATTTTCATCCTCAAGTGAGGAATTTAGTTGATTATGATTTAAGTTGTTGATTTTAGAATGTTGAGCTTGGGGTCATGAACCAACGATATATATTTAAGGTGTGAAGTATGTACACAAGTGGTGTGAACAATTTGAAATGATATGTTGGAAATGAAATAAATATTGTTGAAAAGAAATTCCAACTGAAATTGTGAAGAAGGAAAATAAATGAAATTAACAAATATTAATTCAATTTTAATTATAATTACGAACACAATAATTATTATTTTTATATTAATAATTATAAACTTAATTATAATTATTATTATTGTTGTTTTTCCGTAAAATACATATCCTAGGGAAACTCATCAGATAGTTCCCCTCATCACAAAAATGGTACCCAAGGTAAACTAGAATGTTCAAGGCTCAAGGCCAATATAACAATATACTCATTAAGAGCTTAATATGTCACTTATGGGAATTGATCATGAGATGGGAGGATAACACTTCTTCTCTCAATTGCCCTGACTAGACTCAATTGACTTATTATTGTTATTATTATAGTGATAATTATAATTTTTTAAATATGATAATTATAATAATAAGAATTATTAATTTTGAATATCAATATTAATCATTATAATTAATGGAAACTACAATGCTAATTGAACACTATGGATATTTTAGCATCTAAACATACGATGATTAATTTCATGAGCATTGTATTATATGATGCCAAGATTACTCCAAAAGGCGCTCTAGAGACATGGGATCTATTTTAGTGTCATTACAATCAATGTAATTATGACACTACATAAACAAAGATGGTGCTAAAATAAAATTATACATCAAAATATTTGTGTATTTCTAATATAAATGAAAAAATAGGGGGCTCCCTAATTTCATTTTCACTTCAAGTTGTTGGGAAGAGCTTATTGGATGTGAAATGAGTTTTTGGGGGGACTCAATAGGAGTAGGGAAGGGAGATATGTGGAGCATCATTGAATCGATTGGACTCTAAGTAATTATTTTATCATTTTCCCACCCCTACCCCACTTTTTTCAAATTTCTAGATTTAAATCAATATGGGTTTTGGGTTTCGAAAATTGAGATTTGGGCTAAATGGGGTTTTAGTTTTGAATATGGATTATGGGTTTTGGACATGGGAGATGGGGTTTTACAGATAATATTTAAAAAACAAAAAACAAAGTAGGTTTAAGAATTACCTCTTCCTCTTCCTCTTCTCCTCTCCATCTTCTCCTATTTTTCTTCATTTTCCTCTCTTCCTCTTCTTTTCTTATTCCTCCTCATATTTTTATCTTCTCCTCTCCCTCTTCACTTCTCCTTCATCTTCCTCTCTTTCTCTCATTTCCATCTTCTTTTCTCCTTCCTCTACCTCTCCTTTCTATTGGTTGTGGAGCCTGATTATCTTTATGATTCAGAGGTCTTTGTTTTAAGTCATGTTTATACCCCATGAATACTTTACACTTCGGAAGAATGTACACTCCTCCACGCGAGAGAGTGCAGGGGGGGTTCAAGGGACAGTGTTCCCCGATGGGGGTTCGAGGGAAAATCACCTGAAGGAAAAATTGCCTTGTAAATGTATATTGTAATTTCATAGTGAATCTGGACCATTCATTATAAGGTCGAAGATATGACGGTAGAAGTTATGTTAGGGTTTTTTTCCCTAGAAGGCAACCCTCTTTTATGAGGGAAATGTATTGCGGCTATGTATTCATTGTGAATATTGTATTCTGAGAAAGGAGACTATGAGAGAAAGACGAGGAAGTTATTGCGGGTGTGTTGTAGGACGTTGTATCCCTTCATTTGTTGGATAATAATAAAGGAAGGACCTGGAAATTTCTCTGGTGGATGTAGCCCACACTGGGTGAACCACGTATATATGTGTCTCTATTGTATTGTGTATCTTCTGTGTTTTATTTCCGCATTTGTTTTATTTTATTGCTCTGCGATCATGTTTTTCTAACACTTTCCCCCTCCCTCCCACTTTTTCTTCCCCTCTCTTTTTCAATTTCCAAAATTTTTGTCTAAAATGATTCATAGAAATTTACAAATGAAAAAAATAATAATAATAATAATAACAATGATTTCAAATTTTATATTAAAAAAATAAAAACCATTGTATTTTCATTTATGGAAAATAAATCTATATTAACAATTTCCAAATATATATATCTACATATATATATATATATATATATAGCAAGTGTAACTATAAATGGGAGAAGGCCCAAGAGACCTCGGGATATGTATGTCCTTGTTATCACAGGATTTGTAGTTGTGCAAATCCCAACACAAAATCACCAAATCTTGCGTAACTATAGGAAATCCTACCATTGTCACCTTAGTAAGAAATCCCCTTGTTTTAGTGATGGAGGAGGTCCACCACAAGGGAGGCTTCCCTTGTGACCTCAAGGGATCAAAGTAGCAAGTTTGATATCCAAGCCTATCGCCCCCTCTCTAGATCACCTAATTCAACGTCTAGATCAAGCAGAAATAAGAGGTAAAAGGTGGTTTGAGTACCTGCCTGGGAATAGAACACTTATAGCATATATATGACGAATTCCAAGCAAGTAACACCTCTTTAGGACACTATACAATGAGAGTTAATATGGTTGTTATGAAATTGCAGCAGTATGACAGTTTATAACAGTACATGCAATCTAGTAACAGCAACAAACAATAAAGTTCAGATTGCATTAATTCACAATGAGAATATAGCTCATATCCAATAGATTGTTATTCAATTGTTCCAAGCAATTTTTGAGTATGTTTGGCCACTATTAGGGAAATGTATGCAACAAATTAGTGTATGTTAGTGTGTTTGTAGCAAACTTTTGCAACAACAACAAGTAAATTAGTAAGTTATCTTAGGTTAGAGTTAGCAAAGTTAGTGAAAAGCTTTAGAGAATGAAAATAGAGAGTTATTTGATCACTTTCATCATAAGAGAGCATGTAGATTAGTTCCTTTGGGATATGGAGTCCTTTACAATAGCAATACAATTTGTTTTGGAGATGGTAGGGTTTGAAATCTAAGGTGCTAGCACATTAGGGCCTTAGATTTCAAGACTTAAAGAGAAGGATTTCTAGAGTGCAAGAAATTTTGGGCTCTAGAAACCTTTTCTCTCTTCTTAAGGTCTTGAATTAAATTATAATCAAGAGTCTGGAAAGATTTCCTTTACAATTTTATGGATGAGACTAACCTTGTGAGAGGAGGAAGCACTTATGCGCCTCTCTTAGGGTTTTTTCAAGCAATATTATTCAATATGAACAAGTAAAATTTACCATAAACATTCACTAACGTGAAATGAAATTGCAGAATTCTACTTATTTCACCAAGATCTGACAAGAATAAACCCTAATTGCAGCACATCCATCCAAAAATCAGCAAAGAATTATCCACACTTGTCATCCAAAAGATAGTGCACTAGGTAAAAGATCCAATATCCCAAAAATAGCTAAAATTTCAGAAGTGTCTCTCACTTGTGTGAGAAAGAATGTGATGTTGAAATGAGTCTTGGATAGCCATATTTATATGGGAAATCCTAGCCACCAAAAGACTCTAATGAAAATTCATGTATTTACACAAGAGGGTTGAACTTCTTAATTTTCCCTTTCAATTTACAAAAAATGAATTTTACATAAGATAAAACCCTAAAGAGGGTGACATCATGCCCTAGTAGGGTGACACTAGGCTCAAAGGAGTGACATCAAGGCTGAAAATGTGCGGCATTGGGCCTCCAAAGGCCATATGTCACTCTCTCATGTGTCAAGGTCCATGGTAGTGCCTCCTCCATCAATCCACCAAGTGAATCCATCAAACCCTAGCCCCTAGGTGATGGCATGGGCTAGTACTCGGGAGGGTGACGTCTATGACTCCAAAGGCAAACATTAAAGTGGAGAAGGGTGGAATCCAACCGTCTATCCATGCCAATATGCCTCCAAAGGAAATTTCCTTCATCTTCCATGCACAATGCTCATCATCAATGGTGCCCAACACATGGGATCTAGCATCCATCATGTGGGAAAAGTCCTGCAAAGACAAATTCATATCCCCTCCAAGGGTCCACAAGTCATATGAATCATTCCAAGTAAGACACATTTAATTATAGAACCACCCAAACATGTGCATAAAACCCCCCTTTTCAAATTAAAGCATGATCAAAGACCTTATAAAAATTTTCAAATTTAGGTATGGGAGGGGTGTCAAGGTGCCCTATTGGGTTAGCCAATCCCTACGTCAAGGAATGTTTCCCAAGAGGACCTTATCCAGGTCATGTGATGAGTATGAAGTGGATTGGGAAAAGACTTCTAGGCATGGGGTTCTTGACATACAAGGGTTTGTATTGTCTCATTTATGGGTGCCTTTGTAGAGGGTGTGTTTCCCTTCATCCGCAATGCAACATTTTTCCAAACCCTTTTATTGTCATTAATTGATTAAGGTCCAAAACATTGATTACTATGCGCAATAGAAAGTAAATAGAATCGCAATGCCACTTGAAGATAGAAACACACAGGGTGTCATATGAAATGGAAAGTAAGGGACACTGTAAAATGCATTTCCTCAACAAGCGGGACATTTATTAAATATGTGATTTATTTTGCAAGTCCTTCATTTTTTGGAGAAGCGTTTCATTGTTCCCAGAAACTGAGGGTGGGCATATAGAAGGATTTTCCAACTACAACACATATGGGCCTTTAGCCCCTTCTTCCCATGAAATGAGGCACGATCCCTTCTTGGGTCAATGAGCCCTAAAACCCAAAGATGAGGAAACGAAGGGGAAAAAGGATGGAAGGTGGTAAGTATGGATGGGAATGGTATTATGACCCTTCAAGGAACCATCCATTAACAACCCTTTTCCTGAGGGTGACCAACTTGCTAGGACACAATGACAACCACCAAGGTGAAATTAGGCAAAAGGTATGATTTCCAAGAAAACATTTCATAATCAAGGAAGAATTATTTGCAATATGTTCAAATTTTTCATATATTAAAGTGACACTTACCATGACACCAGACTTGTTACCTCATGAAGGGAGACATGTTGTCTTCTTAGACCAGGCCAATGTAGTGGATGTTGCTCTGTTGTTGGTGATGATTGGTGATCAACATGAATAGGAGGGACCCTGTAGGCTCTGTTGCTCAATCATGTGGGCATCGAGACATGATCTCCTTAGTTACCCCTTGTCTCGAGGGGGTAACAGTACCTATTTATCCTAAGGTCATAATATTAAATCATCAATTGGTTTGAAATACTCTTTGGTGGTTGAAAAGTAATGTTCTATCATGTCAATTAGAATTCTCTTTGTATACCCAAAATATGGTTAATATTTTTTGTTCCATGAATTCCAACCTCCTCTACATGTTGGTTTATTCCAAGTGGACACCTTTAATATTTCCATAGTTTCTGAAATGACCTTAAAATAATATTTTTTTATTTTCTAATTTTTGTATTACATAGAATTTGCAAAAAAAATTGAAAAATAAAGTTTAAAGACATCCCCCTTATCATAAGATCGATTAGGAAAAGTCACATATCCATCTATGTACTTGTTAGAAAAACAGGACCATGGGGCAATAAAATAAAACAAATGCGGAAACAAAACACAAATGATACACAATACAATAGAGACACATATTTACGTGGTTCACCCACTGTGGGCTACGTCCACCAGAGAAATTGACAGGTCCTTCCTTTATTATTATTCAGCATATGAAGGGATACAACCTACAGCAAACCCGTTGTAACATCCTCTTCTTTCTCTCACAGTCTCCTATCTTAGAATACAATATTCGCCATCAACCATAGCCGCAATACATTTCCCTCATAAAAGAGGGTTGCCTTCTAAGGCAAAAAACCCTAACATAATCTCTATAATTAGATCTCCGACCTTATAATGAACGGTCCAGATTTACAATGAAATTACAATATACATTTACAAGGCAATTTTTCCTACGGGGGCTTCGCCCACGAACCCCCGCTTGCCCCCAGACCCCCCAACCGGGGGGATAGCCTCCCCAAACCCTACAGAGGGGGCACCCCACCTCTGCACTCCCCCGCGTGGAAGAGTGTACATACTTCTAGGGTGTAAATACTTCATGGGGTATAAACACGGCTGAAAGTAAAAGATCTTTGAATCATGAAGATAATCAGGCTCCACAACCAACAATCTCCCACTTGGAGACTGATCTCAACAACTCCATCGTTGTTGTATATGCTAGACTCTGAACCTTCTTGGACCTGGAAAATTCCTCATATTCATCTTCATTCTTGAAGACCAACTGAAACTGAGCAGGAACTCAGTTTCTTCTTGGTTACTCCCTTTGTTAACATGTCTACAGGATTATGGCTAGTGTGTATCTTTTCCAACTTCAAATGTCCATCTTCCAAGGCAGATCGTATGAAGTGGTACCTCAACTGTATATGCTTAGTCTTTGAATGGAAGGATGAGTTCTTTGCAAGATGAATGGCACTCTCACTGTCACAATACAACCTGCTATTCTCTTGATTCTTTCCCAATTCATCCATAAACCTCTGTAACCAAATCATCTCTTTACTAGCCTCTGTAGCAGCAACATACTCTGCCTCTGTTGTTGAAAGTGCAACAACATTTTTCAGTTTCGAAATCCAACTTATTGTTGTTCCACCTATAGTAAAAACATACCTTGTGGTGCTCCTCCTGCTGTCTTTATCACCTACCATATCTGAATCAACATATCCCTGTAGAAAAGTGTCTGGAGCTCCAAAACATAATGCATGAGTAGTAGTACCTCTCAAATACCTGAGAATCCACTTTACTGCCTCCCAATGTTCTTTACCTAGATTATTCATATACCTGCTCACAACTCCCACTGCATGTGCAATATCTGGTCTTGTGCAAACCATTGCATACATCAAGCTGCC